>JAWQEG010004796.1:2500-30000 GCA_033782935.1 Petrolisthes cinctipes | reverse complement strand
AGTTCACATACATTATTACACAACTGTACCTCTGTATCATCTTCTTCTGACACTATATGACCCCGCTGTTATCCTTCAATTCATTATTCCACAACTGTACGTCTCTATCACCTTCTTCTGGCGCTATATGACCCCGCTGTTATCCTTCAATTCATTATTCCTCAACTGTACCTCTCTTATCACCTTCTTCTGGCTCTATATGACCCCGCTGTTATCCTTCAATTCATTATTCCTCAACTGTACGTCTCTATCCCCTTCTTCTGGCTCTATATGACCCCGCTGTTATCCTTCAATTAATTATTCCACAACTGTACGTCTTTATCACCTTCTTCTGGCGCTATATGACTTCGCTGTTCAGATGTGCGCTGAGACCCGGGAACACTTCAAGGCGACGGGTGACGTGGCCAGCGCTAACAGGTTCGAACAGCTGATACTACACACCAAGAAGGACCTGGACGCGGTGAGGGCAGGATTCAAACGAGGATCAACACCACCACGATTCCACTATGAGACCAGATCCTTCAATATTATACAGTAAGTCCTTTATTTTAACGTCTGACACTATGAGACCAGATCCTTCAATATTATACAGTAAGTCATATTGTTAACTTCTGACACTATGAGACTAGATCCTTTAAGACTAGATCCTTTAAGACTAGATCCTTTAAGACTAGATCCTTTAAGACTAGATCCTTTAAGACTAGATCCTTTAAGACTAGATCCTTTAAGACTAGATCCTTTAAGACTAGATCCTTCAAGACTAGATCCTACAAGACTAGATCCTTTAAGACTAGATCCTTTAAGACTAGATCCTTTAAGACTAGATCCTTCAAGACTAGATCCTTCAAGACTAGATCCTTTAAGACTAGATCCTACAAGACTAGATTCTACAAGACTAGATTCTACAAGACTAGATCCTACAAGACTAGATCCTACAAGACTAGATCCTACAAGACTAGATCCTACAAGACTAGATCCTACAAGACTAGATCCTACAAGACTAGATCCTACAAGACTAGATCCTTCAAGACTAGATCCTTTAAGACTAGATCCTTTAAGACTAGATCCTACAAGACTAGATTCTACAAGACTAGATCCTTTAAGACTAGATCCTACAAGACTAGATCCTACAAGACTAGATCCTACAAGACTAGATCCTACAAGACTAGATGCTTCAAGACTAGATCCTCTTTAACTTCTTCCACTACGAGATCAAATCGTTCAATATCGTACAGTACAGTTAAGTCTTTTCACAAATACACCTCACAACAACAACATTCACTTTATAATATTCCTTAGATAATAATATACAGTAATACTAAAGTAAGTCTTCATTTTAACTTTACAACCATTAGTACAACTCACAACTGTTATTTTATATCTTAGTAACAACAACAACAACAACAACAATAACTGTCATATTCATCTTAATTAAATCTGGAGCAAATGATTCCTCCAAACTATTCCAAGCAACAGGATACCATTATATTTCTTCATGTGGGTCTGTTTCCTGGCATACTTTGGAGGAATCAAGGCACTCCAATCTATTAAAAGTATACCATTCCCTTAAGGTGGTGCGGAAGTAGGGGGCAGGCTCGGGGGGGTTTTGGGGGGTGCGGGAGTAGGGGGATAGGTGGGTGCAGCAGTAGGGGACAGGCTTGGGGGGGTTTTGGGGGATGCGGGAGTAGGGGGATAGGCTTGGGGGGGGGTTTAGGTGGGTGCAGCAGTAGGGGACAGGCTTGGGGGGGTGCGGGAGTAGGGGGATAGGCTTGGGGGGGGTTTAGGTGGGTGCAGCAGTAGGGGACAGGCTTGGGGGGGTTTTGGGGGATGCGGGAGTAGGGGGATAGGCTTGGGGGGGTTTTGGGGGGTGCAGCAGTAGGGGACAGGCTTGGGGGGGTTTTGGGGGGTGCAGGAGTAGGGGGACAGGCTTTGGGGGGGGGTTAGGGGGGTGCGAAAATAGGGGACAGGCTTTCTACCCACCCCAAGCCTGTCTCCCTATTCCCGCACCCCCCAAACCCCCTCTACAAGCCTGTCCCCCTATTCCCGCACGCCCTTTATTCTATTTTGGTACATTGGAGTGCCTTGATTCCTCCAAAGTATGCCAGGAAACAACAGGACCAGCAGAGCAAAAATAATCAGTGTTCTGTTGCTTGGAATAGTTTGGAGGATTTGGTTGCTCCAGATTTATCAACACAAAACTTCCCCCTTAAGGACCCTGTGATTGAGTATGGGAATTGGAGGCTTCTGATTCCTCCTGACTATGCCATGAAACAAACAAGCTCCTTCCCTATAGGTGTGTGTGTATTTCGTGGCAATATTTGAAGGACTCATTTACCTAAAGTTTTCTGACTACATCACACGGGGTTCCTTAATAATAGATACATTAATAATAATAATAATAATAATAATAATAATAACAATAACAATAATAATAATAATAATAATAACCACTAACACTTTCCTTCCATCATACTGAATATCTTGGTAATAAAGAACAACACGTGTATGATTTTGCAGCACCTCATAATAATAATTGATGTGGTTGAGTTGACGTAATGTGTTGTTGTATGATTATATTTTACAGCACCTAATAATAATAATAATTGAGGGGGTTGAGTTGACGTAAGGTGTTGTTGTATGATTATATTTTGCAGCACATAATAATAATAATAATTAAGGGGGTTGAGTTGACGTAAGGTGTTGTAGTATGATTATATTTTGATATGATACTGATTTATTTACACAATGGAAGGAAAGTGTTGGTGGTTATTTGATTGTGGCTGTACTTATATTATGTGTTATATTGATTATCAAAGGTCTACAGTAATGCCTTGTTTTTCACTGTTGTTGTTGTTGTTGTTATGTGTGTATTGTACTGTTTGTAATGAATGTGTGTACAGTAAACCCTCTTTGTACAGCCGCAATCAAATAACCACCAACACTTTCCTTCCATTGTGTAAATAAATCAGTATCATATCAAAATATAATCATACAACAACAACACCTTATTTATGTGAACTCAACCCCCTCAATTATTATTATGAGGTGCTGCAAAATCATACACATGTTGTTCTTTATTACCAAGATATTTACTACGATGGAAGGAAAGTGCAATTATTATTATTATTATTATTATTATTATTATTATTATTTTTATTTTTATTAATATTATTATTATTATTATTTCTGTATTATTTTTATTATGTTTTTCAATTGTTGATGACCTGATTGTCTCATATTATTATCATTATTATTATTATTATTATTATTATTATTATTATTATTATCATTATTATTATTATTATTATTATTATTATTTATTGTTATTACAGCATTATTTTTATTATATTTACCTATTATTGATGACCTGATTGTCTCCATACAGATGCAACACTGACCTGAATGACTCTGACTGTGAGGTAGTGGTGGTGAGAGGCATCAACTTCAACGTCCAGAACCCCAAGGACATTGATACCTACGTCAGGATTGAGTTCCCATATCCTAGTGTGAGTGAATCGCGTGTTATTATTTACTGCATTTATTTATTTATTTATTTTTTCTTTCATTCATAACGTTTCTTTGTTTTTCATTGTTATTCTTTGTTTCCTTCCTTCCTTCCTTCTTATTCCTTGCTTCCTTCCTTTTATTTCATTCCGTCCTTTTCTTTCTTTCATTCTTTTCTTTCATTCTTTTATTTTATTTCCTTCCTTTTCTTTCCATGTTTCCTTCATTACTTACTTCCGTCCTTCCTTCCTTCTTATTCCTTCCTTCCTTCCTCTGTTATTATAATCTCTCCGTCCTTCCCTCCCATTGTACAATAAATTTATTGTTTTTCTCTCTATCTCCATCATAATAATCTCTCTCTCCTTGCCTCCCTCCATCATTATAGTCTCTCACTCCCTCCGTCATAATAATCTCTCCTTCCGTCCTTCCCCCCTTCCTCCCCCTCCATCATTATATTCTCTCCTTCCTTCCCTTTCATTGTACAGTAAAGTTATTGTTTTATTCTCCCTCCCTCAATCATTGTAATCTCTCCGTCCTTCCCCTTCCCTTTCCATCATTATATTCTCTCCGTCCGTCCTTCCATCATAATAATCAATCCATCCGTCCTTCCCCTCCCCACAGGACAACCCTCCCCAGGACCGTTGTTATGTAGTGAAGGACTCCAACAACCCTGAGTACAACCATAAGACTGTCTTCAGTATTGACCGCAAGTCACGTGCTCTGGCCAGGGTATTCAAACGGCACTCACTCAAACTACACGTCTATGCCAAGGGGTGAGTGAGTAGTGAGTTAAGGGTGAGTGAGTTGTTGATTAATGGGGGAGTGAGTTGAGTGAGTAGTGAGTTAATTAAGGGGTGAGTGAGTTGAGTGAGTAGTTCATTATGGGGTGAGTGAGTGAAATGAGTACTTAATTAAGGACAGTGAATAGTTAATTAAAGGGTGAGTGAGTTGAGTGAGTAGTTAATTAAGGGGTGAGTTAAGACTGATTCACACGACCCATTTTCGTTCTGACAGACAGGCCACCAGCTTGACACCATCAACAATTCTTAAATGCATTTTAATGTAACTGTTCATACAACTTGTCACTCAGCTGGCGGCAGCCATACGTTGGCCGACTGACACAGATCGGATTCCTTGTTGAGAATACGGCGGCTGACGGTGCCTGGTGGATGTGTGATGAGTGGTGTGAACATGTACCCATACTGTACAACACCCATTCAGTCTGGCCACCAACGGTCAGTGTGAAAACATTGTTGTTAAACGATGGTGAGCTGGCAGCCTGACTGTCCCAACCAAAACGGGTTGTGTGAATCAGCCATAAAGGGGTGACACATTTGATGGTACTATAGATTGGAGTGCTAATGAATCCTCCTAAAGGGTTAATAATGATACTGGTGTTGATGATGATGTTGTTTACTGAGGTTGGTTCCATTGCAACACCATAATAATAATAATAATAACAATAATAATGATAATAATAATAATAATAATAATATTGATAATAACAATATAAATAATAATAATAATTATGATGTTGTTTACTGAGGTTGGTTCCATTGCAACACCATAATAATAATAATAATAATAATAACAATAATAATAATAATAATAATAATAATAATATTGATAATAACAATATAAATAATAATAATAATTATGATGTTGTTTACTGAGGTTGGTTCCATTGCAACACCATAATAATAATAATAATAATAACAATAATAATAATAATAATGTTGTTGTTTAAAGTGGTTGGTTTAATCATGACACCATAATAACAAAAAACAATAATAATAACAATAATGATAATAATAATGATAGTAATAATAATAATAATACTAATAATAATAATAACAATACTACTAATACTAATACTACTAATAATAATAATATCAATAATGTTGTTGTTTTGCAGTGGTTGGTTTCATCGTGACACCATCCTGGGAACAGTGAAGGCTCCTCTAGTCACCCTCGAAACTAAATGTACACTGCATGACTCATTTGATGTAAGTGTGTGTGTTCTTTGATGTAAGTCTCTCTCTCTCTCTCTCTCTCTCTCTCTCTCTCTCTCTCTCTCTCTCTCTCTCTGACGCCTCGTTCCCTCCGGGAACTCTCCCCAAGGGGGTGGCCACGGCAGAAGTGTCTCCAGTTTTCCCTGTTCCAACACTCCCTCCTTACTTGGTCCATCCCTACTCTGCCCCTCATGTTTCTCTCCTTTACATACTCTTCCACTCTGTTCCAACACTCCCTACTCTGCCCCTCATGTTTCTCTCCTTTACATACTCTTCCACTCTGTTCCAACACTCCCTACTCTGCCCCTCATGTTTCTCTCCTTTACATACTCTTCCACTCTGTTCCAACACTCCCTACTCTGCCCCTCATGTTTCTCTCCTTTACATACTCTTCCACTCTGTTCCAACATTCCCTACTCTGCCCCTCATGTTTCTCTCCTTTACATACTCTTCCACTCTGTTCCAACATTCCCTACTCTGTCCCTCATGTTTCTCTCCTTTACATACTCTTCCACTCTGTTCTGCCATCTAACCGGAGGTCTGCCTCTCACACCAGGTCCCACAACTTCACTTCCATACACCTTCCATACAAACTCCACACCTTGCATTCTCTCTACATGTCCAAACCATCTTAATGTATTACGCTTCACTCTCTCTCTCTCTATCTCTATCCCTCTCTATCCCTCTCTCTCTCTTTCTATCTCTTACATTGATGGTGTAAGTGTTGAGTTATGAGCTGTGTGTGTGTGTGTTTTTTTTTTTTTTTTTCCCCACATTTAAATTTGATTAAGTTATATTCAGATAAATATTCCCAATTAATTCATTCCACATTATTTAATTCAACTTTCAATCCATTCCATCATAAATTATTCCACATTAATTCATTCCACATTAATTTACTCCACATTAATTTATTCCGCTGTAATTTAATCCACCTTTGCTGTTTATAAAATCATCGTTTTTTTCCTTTCCTTCCTCCTTATAGAAACATCCTTTCCTTTCCTTCATCCTAATAAAAAAATCATCCTTCATCCTAATAAAATCATCCTTTCCTTTCCTTCATCCTAATGGTTCATCATCCTTCATCCTAATAAAATCATCCTCTGCTTTCCTTTCTCTTAATAAAATCATCCTTCATCCTAATAAAATCATCCTTCATCCTAATAAAATCATCCTTCCTCCATCCCTATAAAATCCTCCTAATATAATCCTCCTTTCCTTTCCTTTCCTCCTTATATAATCATCCTTCATCCTAATATAATCATCCTTTCCTATCCTTTCCTTCCTCTTAATAAAATCATCCATCCTCCTAATAAAATCATCCTTCCTCCATCCTTATAAAATCATCCTAATAAAATCATCAATTCCTTTCTTTTCTTCTAATAAAATCATCCTTTCCTTTCCTAATAAATTCCTAATAAATTCATCCTAATAAAATCATCCTTTCCTATCATTTCCTTCCTCCTAATAAAATCATCCTTTCCTCCATCCTTATAAAATCATCCTTTCCTTCCTCCGAATAAAATCATCCTTTCCTCCATCCTTATAAAATCATCCTAATATAATCCTTCTTTTCTTTGCTTCCTCCTTTCCTTTCCTTAATAAAATCATCCTTTCTCCTTATAAAATCATCCTTTCCTATAATTTCCTTCCTCTTAATAAAATCATCCTTTCCTCCATCCTTATAAAATCCTCCTAATAAAGTCATCCCATCTTTGCTTTCTTCGTCAACAGTTGATGGACGAGCGTAAACGTATGGTGGGAGGTAAACTTGAGGTGAAGGTCAGAGTGAGGAACCCCATCGTCACCAAACAACTCGAGAAGGTGTCCGAGAAGTGGCTAGTCATTGATGGATTCTGAACACCTGTATGTATGTGTGTGTGTGTGTGTGTGGTGTATGTGTGTGTGTGTGTGTGTGTGTGTGTGTGTGTGTGTGTGTGTGTGTGTGTGTGTGTGTGTGTGTGTATGTGTGTGTGTGTGTATGTGTGTGTGTATGTGTGAATATGTGTGTGAATAGAATTGAATTTATTTGATTTATTGGGCTGCTTCAGTGTGTGTGTGTATGTGTGTGTGTGTGTGTGTGTGTGTGTGTGTGTGTGTGTGTGTGTGTATGTTTCAGGAGTCCAGTCTTATTAATTGCCATGATTGAAGTTAATGATAATTGAAGGTTAGTTGCTGTACTGATTTGTTTAAGGACCCTGTGATTGTGTATGAGAATCGGAGGCTTCTGATTCCTCCTGACTATGCCACGAAACAAACAAGCTCCTCCCATATAGGTGTGTGTGTATGTGTGTGTGTGTGTGTGTGTGTGTGTGTGTGTTTTGTGGCAATATTTGAAGGACTCATTTATGCCACAAAACAAACAAGCTCCTCCCATATGTGTATGTGTGTGTGTGTATGTGTGTGTGCGTGTATGTGTGTGTGCGTGTGTGTGCGTGTGTTTCGTGGCAATATTTGAAGGACTCATTTATCTCCAATTTCCTAACTACTGTACATCACACACACACAGGGTCCCTTAATATTAAGTATATATCAGTTGTATTTCTGTAAAGTACTCAATATTGTAAAGCACAGGAAAAGTACTCAAAAATAATAATAATAATAATAATAATAATATGTATAAACTTAAGGGGATAATTCTTTTTTGGTACATTGGAGTGCCTTGATTCCTCCAAAGTATGCCAGGAAACAACAGGACCAGAAGAGCAAAAATAATAGTGTTCTGTTGTTGCCTGGAATAGTTTGTGGAGGATTCATAAAGTTGCTCCAGATTTACCGACACAAAATTTCCCCCTTAACTCACTTATGTATAAACTTATAAAAACATTTATCATATGGTTGGAATTATAACTCAATAAAAATACAGAAGAATTATTGTAGCAGTATACAATATAACAACACTAACTAACAGGCCTCTGGAATTGCACATAAGTAGTAGTTGTAGTTGTAGTTGTAGTTCTAGTTGTTGTTGTTGTTGTTAGGTTTTTGGATTGTGATGGTTGATGGAGTCAGAGGTAGATAATTAATGTAGGGGTACAGCCACAATCAAATATCCACCAACACTTTCCTTCCATCGTAGTAATAAAGAACAACACGTGTATGATTTTGCAGCACCTCATAATAATAATTGAGGGGGTTGAGTTGACATAAGGTGTTGTTGTATGATTATATTTTGATATAATACCGATTTATTGGCATGATGGAAGGAAAGTGTTGGTGGTTATTTAATTGTGGCTGTACAGTAGTGGAAGGAGTGTGTGATAATGGTGCACAAGAAGAATGTAGCACTAGACTTGTACATTTCAGTTGGCCCTTCATATAAGATGGTGAAATTTAACACATATATCCTATTAACACAAGCACAGTAAATCACTTAATTTATATGGTAATGAATAACACAAGCCTGGGAACACACACACACACACACACACACACACTAACACTATCCTTTTAACACAAGCACAGTAAATCACCTAATGTGTTTGGTAATGAATAACACAAGCCTGGGAACACACACACACACACTATCCTTTTAACACAAGCACAGTAAATCACTTAATTTGTATGGTAATGAATAACACAAGCCTGGGAACACACACACACACACTATCCTTTTAACACAGTAAATCACTTAATTTGTATGGTAATGAATAACACAAGCCTGGGGAACACACACACACATACACACACTATCCTTTTAACACAAGCACAGTAAATCACCTAATGTGTTTGGTAATGAATAACACAACCCTGGGAACACACACACACACACACTATCCTTTTAACACAAGCACAGTAAATCACCTAATGTGTTTGGTAATGAATAACACAAGCCTGGGAACACACACACACACATAACTATCCTTTTAACACAAGCACAGTAAATCACCTAATGTGTTTTGTAATGAATAACACAAGCCTGGGAAAACATTTAGTGATCTTCAATGAGGGACTGAGTGTAAAATGAAGTAAGTGGTGATGGATACAAACAAGAATTTATTCATTATATTTCCAGAGTCTTACAGTTGAACAGCACTAACTAACTAATTAACTAACCTCTCAAGTTGTCTATTGAATTTCATCATCGTTATCTTGAAGTGTGAGGAGAGAAAAGAGAGAGAAGACTTACGAGGAAAAGAAAAGTTAGATGAGTAAGGTTGAGAGGAAAAGAAGAGTTAGTTGAGTAAGGTTGAGAGGAAAAGAAGAGTTAGATGGGTAAGGTTGAAAGGAAAAGAAGAGTTAGATGGGTAAGGTTGAGGAAAAGAAGAGTTAGATGAGTAAGGTTGAGAGGAAAAGAAGAGTTAGTTGAGTAAGGTTGAGAGGTTAAGAAGTTAGATGAGTAAGGTTGAGAGGAAAAGAAGAGTTAGATGGGTAAGGTTGAGAGGAAAAGAAGAGTTAGATGAGTAAGGTTGAGAGGAAAAGAAAAGTTAGATGAGTAAGGTTGAGAGGAAAAGAAGAGTTACATGATTAAGGTCGAGAGGAAAAGAAGAGTTAGATGAGGTATAGAAAAAAAAAAAAAAAGGTTAAGAGGAAAGGAAGAGAAAGAGAAGAAATGAATTGTGAGTAGGGTAGGGAATATCTATCTATCTATCTATCTATCTGCAATCACATAAACACTCACATTTTATAATATTTTGTTTTTATATTTGATGTAACTTAATTGATGTTCTCGATTTATACCATAATTTTTTTTATTATTTTACTTGAAAGTTTTAATACTGCCTGGAACACACCACACTTACCCTCTCCTGTATAGTGACGTGTATAAATAAGGGGTATTTATTGAGAGAATTACCGTTTTGTAGCAGTGTTGCCAGATCCTGCTAGGTCCCAGTATTTTGGGTATTTATTGAAAGAATTACCGTTTTGTAGCAGTGTTGCCAGATCCGCCTAGGTCCCAGTATTTTGCCCCGGTCATTTCCTGTACTTTACTACGGTTATTTCCCGGTAGTTTGCCCAGGTTAGGTCCCGGTAGTCTGCTGTGGTCTAGGTTAGGTTAGGTAAGGTCAGGCTAATTTCAAAATGCCCCATTTGAATATCTTGGAAATGGGGCATTTGCGGAGGAAATGCCATAGAAGAAAATTGTTTTAGAATGGTCTAAATAAGTGGGTAATGAAGGTAGATAAACCGTACGCAATAACTGTAATTCTTTCAATATTTACCAAATAAGGTGTGGGTCATCTAGTGGGACAGAAGAGAAGCTACGGTACCAACAACACCATGAAGCTCCACTGTCATATATATATATATATATATATATATATATATATATATATATATATATATATATATATATATATATATATATATATATATATATATATATATATATATATATATATATATATATATATATATATATATATATATATATATATATATATATATATATATATATATATATATATATATGGTAAATTACGTATGTTGTTGGAATAAAAACTGTTTAAGATTGCAACTATCTGGTTATATTAGCAATATATATTAAATACATGAGATGGATGCGAATTTATGCTGCCGACTGTACAAAGAGGGCGTCTCTGTTTTCTGGTATAGTTTAGGAGGAATCGGGAGCCTTCCAATTTATATACCAGACAGATTTTTGTTTTCCCTTAAATATAATTATTACACTATATTGTTGCCATTTTGTATTGTTAATTTATTTTTTAGTCCTGTAAGTAATGAAGGCTTGCTTTGCTCTTCTGTAATAATAATAATAATAATAATAATTGTGCTATATATATATTACTAGAGGAGGTACCCGGCGTAGCCCGGGAAAGATGAACTCTGGAGTTTAGAAATAGTCAATATTAACTTTATAATATTTGAAAGCATTTCAGTCTTTGTAGCGTTATTTAGAAATATTCTGTGGTCTCTGGCCGCTTGCCAGTTGCCATACGTACATAAAGACGATATAGTACATACGTCTTTTCAGCTTGAAGGCCCGAGACTGACTGAATTTCCAAATAGCCCTTTTGCCTTCTTCAGCTCGAACGGAAAAATCGTTCGAGCTGTACATTTGGCGCGCGATTTTAGCAGCTCGAATGGAACTTCTTTATGGTTTTAACCGGTAAATAACATTTGACATTTTAACGTAATTTTTACGTCAAGCTACATCATGTTACGTCATAAAAACCTTTGCCGGTGGTGCTGATTCAGAATATATAGTTTTGGGAGTGTAACAGTTTTTTTTAGAGGATTTATAGTAGATGACGTAATTTTTATGTTGAGTTATATCATGTTACGTCATACCAAAACCTTGGCCTGGTGATGGTGATTCAGAATATATATAAGTTTTGGATGTAGGTGTAACCGTTTTGGAGTTATAAGAGGACAAACAGAGACCGTTTGACATTTATAGTATAGATTATTATTATTATGTACCATGTGATGTAAACACTATATAATTATAGAATATATATTGATACTACAATTAATGAAAGAATATATAAACTGTGTCTTTTCACCTTGAGGTCCAGCAGTTGTTGTTGTTGGCACCAAGAATATAAAATATTGGCAAAAATAGTATTTATAACAAAAATAGTCCGTATAAATAATAGTATAGTTATAGTTAATTTCAATGTAAAGATGGTTCCAATACTGTACCTTTTTTATACAAACTATACAATGTTATAATATGTACAGTCACGAGCACTAATAAGTATACAGCTCTTGGTTAAAGCTTTGATCAGTCCAATTCACCAATGAAGTAATTCCAATAGAGATCTTATTGTGCATTTATTTACTGTCTCTAGGTATTCGAAGCACACCTGGATACTTATTAGTGCTCGTGACTGTACATACCTAGATGTTTATGTCATGTGAGCTGGTAACATTGTGTGTGTGTGTGTGAATGCTCCACAATAAATGTTACCAATTCTAATGACATAAGCATCTAAGTATGTACAGCCACAATCAAATATCCACCAACACTTTCCTTCCATCGTAGTAAATATCTTGGTAATAAAGAACAACACTTGTATGATTTTGCAACACCTCATAATAAGAAATGAGGGGGTTGAGTTGATAGAAGGTGTTGTTGTATGATTATATTTTGATATGATATTGATTTATTTGTACGATGGAAGGAAAGTGTCGGTGGTTATTTGATTGTGGCTGTACATGGTCGCGAATTTACAAGCTCGAGTGTACCGATAAGGGGATAGTATACTTTTGCTACATTGGAGTGCCTTGATTCCTCCAAAGTATACCAGGAAACAACAGGACCAGATGAACAAAAAGAATGGTGTTCTGTTGTGTTGTTGCCTGGAATAGTTTGGAGGAATCACTTGCTCCAGATTTACCCCAAACACTGTACTACCCTCCCTTAAGGACCCTGTGATTGTATATGAGAATTGGAGGCTTCTAATTCCTCCTATCCATGCCACGAAACAAACAAACTTCTTCCATATAGGTGTGTGTGTGTGTGTGTGTTTCGTGGCAATACTTGAAGGACTCATTTACCTCCAATTTTCTGACTACATCCCATAATAATATTAATACTGTCTTGTACTATCCACCTTACATAGAACTACACACACTCAAACCTCCATTTAACAAGGTAATACACTTTTGGTACATTGGAGTGCCTTGATTCCTCCAAAGTATGCCAGGAAACAGGACCCGATGAACAAAAATAATGGTGTTCTATTGCTTGGAATAGTTTGGAGGAATCATTTGCTCCAGATTTAACAACACTGTATTTAACCCTTAATTCAGGAGTCCCTTAATTCAAAGTCCCTTATTTCAAAGTCCCTTAATTCAAAAGTTCCTTAAATCAGAAGTCCATTAATTCAGAAGCCCCTAAATCAAAAGTCCCTTAATTGAGAAGTCCCTTAATTGAGAAGTCCCTTAATTCAGAAGTATATTAATTCAGGAGTCCCTTATATAAGAAGTCCCTTACATCTAGGGTCAAGTGTCTTCATAATTATACACTTGTTACTGCTAATCATAATAGTCGACATGATCCCCAGACTTGTACTCATCCTTCTGCAACACGTCCAGTAACTTTACAACAGACTGGCTGCAATTGAGGAGTTTACCGTCAGTCTTCATCGACTGGAATGCTGACTTCACCTCCTCATCCTCTGTTAAACTACGTGCAACCACCTGGAAGGAAGGATAGATAAGAGGATAGGAAAATATAGCACACACGCTAAGGAAAATACAGCACACACGCTAACGAAGGAAGGAAGGATAGGAAAATACAGCACACACGCTAACGAAGGAAGGAAGGATAGGAAAATATAGCACACACACTAAAGAAAATACAGCACACACACTAACGAAGGAAGGAAGGATAGGAAAATATAGCACACACACTAACGAAGGAAGGAAGGATAGGAAAATATAGCATACACACTAACGAAGGAAGGAAGGATAGGAAAATACAGCACACCCTCCATGTATATATATGTAATGAATATGTACATGTATACACCACCACTACAGTGTACAGTCACGAGCACTAACAAATATTCAGGTGAGCTTCGAATACCTATAGGAGAAGGTAAATAAAAGCACAATAACATCCCCATTGGAATTAGTTCGTTGGTGAATTATTAGACTGTTCAAAGCTTCAACCAAAGCTGTATACTTATTAGTGCTCGTGACTGTACACTCACTCCCCAATCATTAATATTCCACCCTCACCTGCATTTCATTATCTAGTGGTCCAGGGGCATAGTTAAGGACCCTAATCTTGGGTTCCTCTACAGCCATGACCCTGAAGACCATGTCCCTGGCGGCCTTAGCACTGCAGTAGAGGCCCCAAGACTTCATTGGCTCCACGGCACACAGGGACGAAATGTTGACCACCGTGATGGACCCGTTGCAGAGATGAGACACATGATCCATAAACACTGCGTTCAGGCTGATGACTGAACTGTACCGGGGAAAGAAAACAATGCAATGTTATTATGTAAATGTACACACACACACATACACACAGGTACACAGACACACACACATAGTACAATACAATGCTATAATGTACACACAGGCACACACAGGTATACACACACACTCACACACAGACACACAGACACACACACATAGTACAATACAATGCTATAATGTAAACGTAAACACAGGCACACAGACACACACACATAGTAAATACAGTGCAATACAGTGCTATAATGTAAACGTACACACAGGCGCACACACACACACATTATTTTTAAGCATTTTTCATCGCACAGCACCTCAACTGTCATTTTTACAAACACACACACACACAATATTTATGCATATTTCACTATCACACATATTACCTCAAATCATCATGTACAGTATCTAAGGACCCTGTGATCGTGTACAAGAATTGGAGGCTTCTGATTCCTCCTGACTATGCCACGAAACAAGCTTCTTCCATATAATATAGGTGTGTGTGTGTGTGTGTTTTGTGGCAATAATTGAAAGACTCTCTTACCTCCAATAATTGACTACATCACAGGGTCAATTAACACACATACAATACAGTTTACATGACCATACACAACTATAATATACAGTACAGGTATACACAATTTATCAGGCAATAGCATTATACACATCACGCACCACCAATGTCCTTGCATACAGTCCATTGTTTACCAGTACCACGCATGGCATCGTATACACCACCAATGTCCTTGCATACAGACCATTGTTTACCAGTACCACGCATCGTACTGGCATCGTACACACTACATACCACCATCATTATTATACACTACACTATACACCACCAATGTCCTTGCATACAGACCATTGTATTCCAGTACCACGCATCGTACACACTACACACCACCATCGTTACACACCACACATAGCATCGTACATACTACACACCACCAATATCCTTGCATACAGACCATTGTTGAAATGAAAGTAGGGAGTGATTTTGTACCACGCATCGTACTGGCATCGTACACACCACCATCATATACACCACACACACACACATGTCCTTGCATACAGACCACTACATTACCTGACGTTGAAATGAAAGTAGGGAGTGAGTTTGCTTGCGTCTTTCATTTGCTTCAAGTAGGTGAGATTCTCGAGGGACGCAGCGTTGTGGAATATGACTGCTCTGGTGGGTGGAGGGGACTGTCCAGGGTCAAACGAGGCCTTCAGTATTCCCTCCAAGTCCTCCTTCAGGATGGTGCTCAGGTCTACTGCCTCCGTGATGACCTACACACACAGACAGGATAAAATAATAAGACATTACTGTATATTAATTCAACATACACACACACACACACACACAGGATAAAATAACAAGATATTACTGTATATTATTCATTCAAAATATCAAGTGTGACATTACTACACAAATTTGATCTTAAATTTCTGAAGAACAACTGCATATATATACTGTACAGTATATATATATATATATATTAATGCTTTTCAATCACATTATGCATTGTTTATTTCATTATTATTTACTATAATTTTGTGGGCAAGCATATAATTACGTTTTTATTTTACATATATATAAATTATATATAATAATAACAATAGTAAAAAATAACAACAAACACAATAACAATACCATAACACTAACCTAGCCTAACCACAACCAACCTTACCTTTATATTGGAGTTAAGAGCCTTGACCTTAGCTGCCGTGGTGTCCAGACCTTCCTTTGACCTAGCCACACCCAGGAGAACAGACCCGGGGCCAAGCAAGGGTCCCAAACCCTCACATATAGCAGCACCCAGACCCCGAGAGGCACCCGTCACCAACACCCACCACGTACCCAAACTAGTAGTACTCATTCTGTTGGGGTGAGAGAGAGAATGTAAAAGAAAGGTTATATGGAGAGAGAGAGAGAGAGAGAGAGAGAGAGAGAGAGAGAGAGAGAGAGAGAGAGAGAGAGAGAGAGAGAGAGAGAGGTTATATGGAAAGAGAGAGAGAGGTTATATGGAAAGAGAGAGAGAGAGAGGGGTTATATGGAAAGAGAGAGAGAGAGAGGGGTTATATGGAAAGAGAGAGAGAGAGAGGGGGGTTATATGGAAAGAGAGAGAGAGAGAGGGAGGTTATATGGAAAGAGAGAGAGAGAGAGAGAGGTTATATGGAAAGAGAGAGAGAGGTTATATGGAAAGAGAGAGAGAGAGAGAGGTTATATGGAAAGAGAGAGAGAGAATGTAAAAGAAAGGTTAGGTTATATGGAAAGAGAAGTTAGTTGTGTGTATGTGTGAGACAGAGAGAGAGAGAGAGAGAGGTTATATGGAAAGAGAAATTAGTTGTGTGACAGAGAGAGAGAGATGTTATATGAAAAGAGAAATTAGTTGTGTGTATGAGAGAGAGAGAGAGAGAAAAGCTTATATGGTAGAAGTTAGTTAGTTAGTTGTGAGAGGGTGTGTGATTGTGGGATTGAGGGATCGTGGGTGTGTGATTGAGGGATTGTGTGGGGTTGAGGGATTGAGTGTGTGGGTGTGTGATTGAGTATGGAATTGGGTGTGTGGGTGAGGGATTGAGGGAGTGTGTGATTGAGGGATTGGGTGTGTGGGTGTGTGATATGAGTATGGAATTGGGTGTGTGGGTGTGTGATTGAGGGATTGAATGTGTGGGTGTGTGAATGAGTATGGAATTGGGTGTGTGATTGAGGGATTGAGTGTGTGGGTGTATGATTGAGTATGGAATTGGGTGTGTAATCGAGTGAGTGTGTGTGTGTGAGTGAGTGAGTGGGCAGTTGTTAGTAGTAGTAAGCCCTCGTAGGTATGTTTATGAATGAATCACTAGCAACCCAAAGCCAATGTAAGGTGGAACGTGATTGGCTGAACTTAGGGTAAAGGTGAAAATGTTAACATATACAAACATTTTTATTCTTGCACTTTCTACTTGCTCAAATGTACATCCACAATCAAATAACCACCGACACTTTCCTTCCATCGTGCCAATAAATCAGTATCAGTATTGCGGCCTTGTCAAGGTAAAGTAAAATTAAAAGCTTAGCAGTCATCATAACTGTTCGAATTGATGTTCAATTGTAACAGGTTTTGCATACAATAGGGATGAAATTAGACTTGGTGTCCAGTATTTGGGAAGTTTCTGGCAATCACCTATCCCCAGCTACCCCCACATTTCCTCCATCTATTCCCTAGAGACCACGTTTCCTCCACTCCAGGTGATGGATGTTCATAAGTACCTCCCATTTGTTTTAGACTGCAAAACAAGTGTTCTATAACATCCTGATTTAGCCTATGTGTGCGTATATATGAAATGCCATATTTTTCTTTCAGCATTTCATATAGTTTGGGCAAAGATTTGGAACACACAATAGGCCTAAGTCCTTTTTGAAACTGGTACATATTTTGTTTCACTCCACAAACTTTCATTGACATGGCTGTTTCAAGCATATCATGCAAAACTTTGTTTTGTTGCTCCAAATGAAGTCCATAGCCATCCCTAGTGAATTTATTACTGAATGCAAATCTCGAGTTGAATAAATCAAACCAGCTGTCCACTAATCCCTCAGACATACTCGTCGATCAGCTGACATAAGCAATCATGTACCTCTCCCTGAAGAAGTTATTAAGTTTTATGTTAGATATAGGGTATTCTTCAGGATACATATATTAAACAGAGAAATGGGTAGCAGCAAAAGAAAGCTAGCAAATAAAGTATGTAAGTCAAAGAAATGAGATGTATGACAATACATGACATTACTGTAATAAATGGCAATATATCAAGTTTGTGTGCAAATTTTATAGTTTACCTTTAACTTGCACGTTCAACTTAGGCTAATTGTGTTTAAACATGGTATGCATGAATGTTCAATGAATGGAAGGGAGATGAAAGGATGGTGAGGGCATATAGTTATCTTAAACTTAACTCCTAGTCACCATTAGATCATTATCATAATTTAATCACTTACACTACTCCTCTCACCACCTTTTTCATTTTTCATAATTGTTTCCTAACCTGCTGGGTAATTTCATCTGATGATAACTAGAACAAAACGATAAAAGCCGACAGGATATTGAACAGAGAAAGAAGAAAAAACTTTGTCACGGGATCACGGTATGCCCGCCTGTAGGCGACCTCACTCCCATACCTGTCACCATGTGAGGTGATTGGGGGCAGAGGCTGGGGGGGTTGTGGGGGGGAAATGGTGGTGAAGTCCACCACGCCATGACGTCACTACATCTGCGCAGTACCACTGACCATGGAGGTAGTATAGGTGGAGTCGCCATGGCTCACTAATCCAGGGGAATTAAGTGAAGCCGTCGAACTGTCATTTTCAGCGCCTTCAATATGGCGGACACCAATATATGTTTCAGTAAAAGTGGACTTCTGACCTGACTTCTGACCTGGCATACAAAGGAATTCGCCATCTTGAAGGCGCCGGAAATGACAGATAGGTGGCTTCACAAATCAGGTCCTCATGGCGACTCCACCTATACTACCTCCATGCCACTGACTGACAAGACCTGTTACCTGTTACTGTTATTGGTGTTGTATTAGACACTGACGGACACGGAGGGTGACGGAGGTATATAAGACACTCGAGTCACACCTGACTCGCCAGTCAGGCCTACCAACTTTACATCACACTGTTAAAAGGATGGTAACGAAACTTTTTGCCGACTATACCTGGTCGTGAATTTACGAGCTCGGGTGTACAAAGTTTTCTATATAGTTGTTATAATGAAGCCTTGATATCACAGTGGTGTATAAGAATTCCTGAGGCCAACTGTACGGTATAATAACTGCAGTAGTGATAATTATAATAAGCCTGTGAGAGTGTTGATTAATTTTAGAGTGCCTTGATTCCTTCATAGTATGTCTCCTCAAACTCTCACTCTTCTCTCTCACACACCATCTTTCATCACTACTTACTTACACTCTCTTCTCCCTCAAACTCTCTCACAATATCTTTCATTACTACTTACGTACTCTCTTCTCTCTTCCTACTCTTTCCTCAAACTCTCACTCTACTCTTACACAATATCTTTCATCACTACTTACACTCTCCTCTCTCCTCCTCTCTTTCCTCAAACTCTCACTCTACTCTCTCACAACATCTTTCATCACTACTTACACTCTCTTTTCTCTTCCCTCAGACTCTCCCTCCACTCTCACTCACTGTTCACTCTCTCTATTGTCTTCTCTCCTTCACATTATAGAATTTCCTTAAGGGACCCTGTGTGTGATGTAGTCAGAAAATTGAAGGTAAACGAGTCCTTCAAATATTGCCACGAAACACACACACACACACACCAGGGTTCGAATCTCCGGTCGGGTGGAAACAATTTGCGATTGTTTCCTTAAACGTTGTAACCCCTGTTTACCTAGCAGAGAATACATACATATACATACATACTGTTCACCTAGCAGAGAATACATACATATACATACATACTGTTCACCTAGCAGACAATAGTTACGGGACGTAAGAGGAGGAGTTGTAACCTCGCCATCCCGGTGTATGAAAAGGTTCCAGCCTTACCCAAAGATCGGTCACTCAAGAGCTCTGACCTTATTCCGGGAGGGTAACAGTTGGGGAGCACGTGTCCAGCACGTGATCAACACCGTACGTGAATAACACATTCTCTCTCACCTAAATGGATGGAGCTTGCTTGGTTTAGTGGCATGGTCAGGAGGAATCAGAAGCCTCCAATTTTCATACACGATCACATCTAAAAGGTCATTATTTAATATTACGACTATCACGTGACAATGTTGATTATTAATGGCCTTGGAAATTACAGCTGTTGAGAGAGAGAGAGCAATGTGTGTGTGTGTGTTTCGTGGCAATATTTGAAGGACTCGTTTACCTCCAATTTTCTGACTACATCACACACAGGGTCCCTTAAGGAAATTCTATAATGTGAAGGAGAGAAGACAATAGAGAGAGAGTGAACAGTGAGTGAGAGACAGAGTTTGAGGGAAGAGAGAGGAGGGAGAGAAGAGAGTGTAAGTAGTGATGAAAGATGTTGTGTGAGAGAAGAGTGAGTGAGAGTCTGAGGGAAGAGTGAGGAGAGAAGAGAGAGTAATGGAAGATGTTATGTGAGAGAGCAGTGAGAGGGATCGAAGAGTGAAGAGAAGAAGATGATCAATGTCGTGTGAGAGTGGAGTGGAGTGAGAGTAGAGGGAAGAGTGGAAGGACAACCCACCTTTAACCCTCACGACACAACGGCCAGAGCCAGACTGAAAGTCTGTCTGAAACACACTCACTCAGCTGAGTCACTCTCACTGCTGGTCTACAGGCTCTGCCGCTCTCACAGCGACTCCGTACCTCTCTCACACACACTGCCACCTACTGCCACTCCCCTACCACTCCCTTCCCCTTGTCCCTATTCACTATACTAAGTACAGCCACAATCAAATATCCACCAACACTTTCCTGCCATCGTAGTAGGCAAAATATCTTGGTAATAAAGAACAACACGTGTATGATTTTGCAGCACCTCATAATAATAATTGAGGGGGTTGAGTTGACATAAGGTGTTGTTGTTGTATGATTATATTTTGATATGATACTGATTTATTTGTACGATGGAAGGAAAATGTCGGTGGTTATTTGATTGTGGCTGTACTGTATAGCCTGTTGCTGCAGCTGGTTGGTTGGTTGGTTGGTGAGTCAGCTATATATAATAACTGGTTTAATTAATAGTTAGTTTGCTACATAGTCTCTGCTTTAGGCTACTCTATGTATGCACGTTTAAACTCTTCTTTCTATACTTTAATTTAGCTTTGTAACAACTGGGTTAATTACAAGTTAGATTGCTATAGTCTCTGCTTCATTCCATGTATAAATGTTTAAATTCTTCTTTCTATACTTTATTTTGGCTATATAATAACTGGGTTAATTAATAGTTAGTTTGTTATTAATAAGTCTCTGCTTTACTCCATGTATAAACGTTTAAATTCTTCTTTCTATACTTTATTTTGTCCCTCCCTAAGACTGAGAAATCTGGCCATACAACAGCAGCAGACGTGTGTGTAACCATGGAGGCAGGGGGAGGGACCACGGGAGCTTTGTTGATGGTACAGCATAGCCATCTAGCGGCCAACAGGAATCACTAACAACTGCATGGCGCCAGTACTTAATTTCACAGGAGCGGTGTGAGTGTTTTAAGGTGTATATATATATATCACCTAGCTAGCTATATAGTTCTTTTATGGTCGATTCCACAGTGGTTGGTAGTGGTTCGTAAGCATGCAAACGAAAGAATGTTAGCCGTGTAAATGACTTGTGGGTGAGCTATTTAATGAATTTGGTGAGTAAACAATGCAGTGATCATCATTATCTAACTGTTGGATAGATTTTGTGAATACGGATACTCACCTTTTGGAAAATAATGAAGCCTTACAAGTGTGGTTGGTTGGTTGGGAAGCTAACAAACAAATAGCACTGTGGAATCGACCCTAAATATAATGAAGCCTTACAAGTGTGGTTGGGTGGTTGGGAAGATAACAAGCCAATACCACTGTGGAATCGACCCTAAATATAATGAAGCCTTACAAGTGTGGTTGGTTGGGAAGCTAACAAACCAATACCACTGTGGAATCAACCCTAAATATAATGAAGCCTTACAAGTGTGGTTGGTTGGTTGGGAAGCTAACAAACAAATACCACTGTGGAATCGACCCTAAATATAATGAAGCCTTACAAGTGTGGTTGGGTGGTTGGGAAGCTAACAAACAAAAACCACTGTGGAATCAACCCAATATCTTGTCTCTTCTCATTCCTCGTAGGTGTGTAGTGCCTGTAGTGATGTGGTCAATACTTTAATTAGGGTTTGGGCGTCCCTTCGACCCCAGCCACTCCCTTTCAATAATTCTTCATCTGTCCCTCTTTTTCTTTCTATTTCCTTCCTCCCTGTTTGCTGTCTCACCTCTCTATCACCTTCTCCTGGCGCTATATGACCTCGCTGTTGCTGCGCCTAATATTAATAAATAAGGTCCTTGGTGAATACAGTAGGTCTATATATATTAACGTAGGCCTATATAATATTACAATAGGCTTATATATATTATAGTGTAATAATTATCTGTCAATTTGCCTAGCTGTTTAATTAATTCTCATTACTATTATAACTTCCACTTCACTCAATAGTCTCTCTCTCTCTCTCTCTCTCTCTCTCTCTCTCTCTCTCTCTCTTCATATATTCCTTTTCCCTTCCTTTTCCTACCTTTTCATTGTCCTTCTCTCTCTCTCTCTCTCTCTCTCTCTCTCTCTCTCACTGATAAGATGTGATGTGACACGATAAAGTGGTGGGAAGAGCAGCAGGTGTTGTTGTCGATTCTCTCTCTCTCTCTCTCTCTCTCTCTCTCACATGTTAAAATAATATAGTCTGGTGGTTCAACATTGCAGTCTCATTCCACCACCACAATCCTGAAGCTGGGCCCCTCATTCACCATGCATAGGGTACGTACAGTTGCCAGTACTTATAAATGGTACAGTCAGCGTTGTTAGGTCCTATACTCCTGTACCAGTTATAAGTGCTGGCAATTGTACACTCGCAATCCAAAATATGTATCCAGGCTTGCTTCGAATAGCCTAATCGAGTATTAAGCAAGCTCAAGCAAATATGCAACAGGATAAGCATTGTAATTGGTTCACTAGTATGTCAAATGATTCGAAACTTCAACAAGACTTGGATACAAATTTTGGATTGCGAGTGTACAATTACAATCAAATATCCACCGACAGTTTCCTTCCATCGTGCAAATAAATCAATATCATATCAAAATATAATCTTACAACAACACCTTACGTCAACTCAACCCCCTCAATTATTATTATGAGGTGCTGCAAAATCATACACGTGTTGTTCTTTATTACCAAGATATTTACTACGGTGGATGGAAAGAGTTGGTGGATATTATTATTATTATTATTATAGGTGGTGCAAAATTATACACGTGTTGTACTTTATTACCAAGATATTTACTACGATGGATGGAAAGAGTTGGTGGATATTTGATTGTGGCTGTACACATGAGATGGACACGAATTAATGCTGCCGGCTATACACTCGTGATACGTAACCACACATACCCTATATTCGAACTCAGTCTCTATAAGTGTATTGGGTGGGGAAATGAGCAATACGAGGCGATTCGAAGTTTTCTGCTCCTCACACTCTGGTCAGAAATTATGTATGACGAGTGTACAGTCACGAGCACTAATAAGTATCCATGCAGGTGTGCTTCGAATACCTAGAGAGACAGACAGGAAATAAATGCACAATAACATCTCCACTGGAATTATAATAGTTCGTTGGTGAAATGGTGGACTGTTCAAAGCTTCAAACCCAAAGCGAAAAAAAAAAAAAAAAAAAAAAGCTGCTGTATAGGCTACATATTAGTGCTCGTGACTGTACTATAGGATGACATGTTGTGTGTGTGTGACTCTGTGTGTGTGTGTGTGTGTGTGTGACTTTGTGTGTGTGTGTTTGTGACTTTGTGTGTGTGTGTGTGTGACTCTGTGACTCTGTGTGTGTGTGTGTGTGTGACTCTGTAGGTTGACATGTATGTGTGTGTGTGTGTGTGTGTGACTTTGTGTGTGTGTTTGTGTGACTATATGTGTGTGTGTGTGTGTGTGACTATGTGTGCATATGTGTGTGTGTGTGTGTGACTGCAGGTAGACATGTATGTGTGTGTGTGTGTGTGTGTAGAGGCGACGAGTCCTATATTTAATTTATACTTGATAAGGGGATCAGTTTGTATTGTTGCCAACTGGATACTGGTTCGACCCCTGGTTAGGTTAGGTTAGGCTAGGATATATATGTTAGGTTAGGTTAGGTTAACCTAGGGTAGGTTATATTTGTTAGTTTAGGTTAGGTTAGGCTAGGATATATATGTTATGTTAGGTTAGGTTAGGTTAAACTCAAGGGTAGGTTATATTTGTTAGTTTAGGTTAGGTTAGGTTATATTTGTTAGGTTAGGGTAGGTTAGGCTAGGCTAGGGTAAGATAGGATATATTTGTTAGGTTAGGTTATATTTGATAGGTTAGGTTAGATTAGGCTAGGGTACGTTATATTTGTTAGGTTAGGTTATATAATGTTAGGTTAAGTAAGGTTATTTCTAAGAGGAAGGAGCTTGTTTCGTGGTATAATCAGGAGGAGTCGGCAAAAGCCTCCATTTCTCATACACGATCACAGGGTGCTTAATTAAGGGGGGAGTTTTCTGTTGGTAAATCTGGAGCAACTGAATCCTCCAAACTATTCCAAGCAACAGAACACTTATTATTTTTGCTCTTCTGGTCCTGTTTCCTAGCACACTTTGGAGGAATCATGGCACTCCAATGTACCAAAAAAGAATTACCACCTTAAGGGGGAAGTACAGTACAGTCGGCACCATAAGTTCGCTGTATTTCACCTGCAAAACTATGAACTTAATGATGTTGTAACACTATTGAACTGCAGATATAACAGACACACTTTTCACATAGCAAATTATACATGTTGTTAGAATAGAAACAACTGGTTCAGAAAGTAACTTTATCTGGTCATATTAGCATTATATTGTACAGTTGAGCAAGTAGAAAGTGCAACAAAGGTCTAGCTGCATAAGGCAACATCTGGCAGTTCTTTTGTAGTAAACCCTTGTATCTTTATGAATTAATTACTGGGAACCCAAAACAAATGTAAGGTGGAACGTGATTGGCTGAACGTTGAGTGGTGTTGATATATACAGCCAGATTTTTCTTGCACTTTTTACTTGCTCAACTGTACATGGGGATGGACGCGAATTTATGCTGCCGACTGTACATTGTTGTTATATCTGGAGCAACTTATTCCTCCAAACTCATTCACTTAGTCACTTGTTGGATTTATTGGCTATCAACCAGTGGTATATAGCCAAAGGTCATTAAAACAATTATTCCATTTTATTATATCAATCTACATAAGGTCATAAAAAAGTTTTGTCTCCCTCAGAAAACTCATTAGTTTGTTTATAATATTCTTGTCATCTGAGAGAATATTTTCGATGGTGAAAGCCTTGTTTTTAAGTTGGAAGTATTGTTTAATTTTACATCTTTGTCTGTCAGATTCATTACAAAAAATTAGTAAATGACTTATGGACATTATTGTATTGGACGAGGGGCACATGGAGGGAAAAGTGTTATTAATTAATGTAGGGTTCTAAGTGAGTTAATCTGGTAGCATTGACCCTGAGACGAGCCAACACCACCTCGTCCCTACAGCTAGGCCATGATGAAGTAGCCCACGGTTCAATTACTCTTTTAAGGGGAGAGTATACTTTTGGTACTTTTGAGAGCCTCGATTCCTTCAAAGTATGCCACGAAACAGGACCATATGAACAAAACTAATGGTGGACTGTTGCTGGGAATAGTTTGGAGGAATTATTATCTCCAAAAATGCCCAAATTGTACCCTCTCCTTAACTTTATTTCTGATGTTTAATCTGGTCCACTGCCTTTGCCACAGGAGATGAATTCGAGATTTAATGAGGGAAACAAAACACCTGAGATCCGTACGGACTATGCTAAGGTCCAGCAGATCAACAGTTGACCCGGCTAGTATATCAGTCTGTTCATTGCCATAGATACCATAATGTTAAGGTACTTATATTAGCTGGATTGATTTATTGGCACAAAAAAGCTTACTAATGATATTACCCTGTATTTCGTTGTTAGTTGTATTCAAGGATTTATTAGCTTTAAATGAACTTAATGAATCAGTAAAAATAACTATCCTATCGTGGGTCGTCGATAGGGCAAAATCCAAAGCTTTATTAATAGCAAAAAGTTCAGCAAGAAAAATCGATGTATGATTCGGCAGTCTGAATCTTAACTGGACCTCACACCTGCACCCACACATTCATCCGTCTTGGAGCCGTCGGTATACAGATGGAAATATGAAAGATGTTGAACAATTATCTCTTGAAACCTCTTGTGTACCTCCACCTCCGGCACCCGGGATTTAACCCATGGTAACAGAATACCATTATTTTTGTTCATCTGGTCCTGTTTCCTGGCATATTTTGGAGGAATCAAGGCACTCCAACATTATTCCTTATTATTCCTTATTTATATGCCTAATTAATTTGCCCCGAAGAAGCTGTAGTTCGTTAGTTAGTTAACGAAACGTTATTAATCATTAAAGACCTTTTCCTCGTATTTTGTTGATCTTTAAGGAACCCTGCTGCTGTGATGTAGTCAGAAATAATGTTACTAAAGAGTTTGATAATAAATTAATAATAATTCTCAAATAGAAAATGGTTTGAATCACATATGGCATAATGTGTCTTTCAGTTTATCCCTTATAGAATAATTAATTAATTTTATACTCTGTTAGTGATTTGTGTTTGGGTGTGACGTGAAAATAATAAATACAATATGATTTATGAAATAGTTTTATCTTAATCACTCTTGGATTGAAATAAAAAATATAAAATCAAGTCGATGAACCAACAGTGATGGCAGATGACGTCACGTGTATCAGTGTTGCCAAGTATGGGTAATTTTCTCTAGATATGGAAAATTATTAAGAAGATGATGGTAAATATATGTACGATTATCTTCAAAAGTAAACAGATAATTAATGAGGTAAAAATTATCATGTTGAAGATGAGGTTAAAAAGGGATATTTTCATATTGAAGTTGAGGTAAAACGGGAAATTCTTATATTAAAGTTGAGGTAAAAAGAGAAATTCTGATGTTGAAGTTGAAGTAAAAAGAAAAATTATCATGTAGAAATTGAGGTAAAAAAGGGAAATTATCATATTGAAGTTGAGGTAAAACGGGAAATAATAATTCTGATATTGAAGTTGAGGTAAAAAGAGAAATTACGATGTTGAAGTTGAAGTAAAAAAGAGAAAGTCTCATGTTGAAGTTTAGGTAAAAAGGAAAATTCTGATATTGAAGTTGAAGTAAAAAGGAAAATTCTCATGTAGAAGTTGAGGTAAAAAGAGAAATTACGATGTTGAAGTTGAAGTAAAAAAGAGAAATTACGATGTTGAAGTTGAAGTAAAAAAGGAAAATTCTCATATTGAAGTTTGGGGAATTATGTCA
>JAWQEG010004795.1:75000-88502 GCA_033782935.1 Petrolisthes cinctipes | reverse complement strand
GTACAATATGAGAGAAATTGAAAGACATAGATAGAACAAAACTCAAATGAACAGAGAGAGAGAGAGAGAGAGGGAGTGTGTTGAAAGGATACAGATTGAAATTTATATACCAAGTTATATAGACAAAGGAATACATAAAGGGAACGAAATAGTGTGTGTAATTCACCTACGGTCTTGATCACGTGCTGGACACGTGCTCACCAACTGTTACCCTCCCTGAATGAGTTCAGAGCTCTCAGTGACCGATCTTTGGGTAAGGCTGGAACCTTTTCACACACCGGGATGGCGAGGTCACAACTCCTCGACTTACGTCCCATACCTATTCTCTGTTAGGTAAACAGGGGTTACACCGTTTAAGGAAAAAGTCCCAAACTGTCTCCACCCGACCTGGGACTCGAACCCTGGCTCTCTTGGTTGTGAGCCGAGCGTGCTAACCACTACACCACCACCTGGCCGTGTGTGTGTGTGTGTGTGTGTGAATGGACGGTAAGGGGAGACTAATAGCGTTAGAGACACAGGGAAGGGATGGTGATGATCAAGGGGAGAGGAGAGGAACTATAAGAGGACCACTAAAAGGCACTAAATTAAGACAAAATGCCTCACCACCTACTCGTGTTCCAGGCCACAAATGAAGATGAGAAAGAGTGAGCATATCTCTTCATAGCAACAAATGGAAACATAGCAGCTAATTTCTCTCTCGCTTTGTTGCTAACCCAGGAGGCTTTGTGGATCCTGGCACTTATTACGGGCGTGATTTTACACTGTCTCAAAAATTCCCCAGTGGTTAAGAATGCTGTATAAATGTAAACACAGAAATATTGCACACGATTAGTGGTAAAAGATAATGGTGACGTTATTGGGAGGTTTTATTCCTGTCTTGCTACGAGAGGCATTACTTTGGCTGCCTATCCTAAAGGTAATAATAATAATAATAATGTCTAAGGTAGTCAGGCCAACCTCTTGCTCCAACGTACAACGTTTCTTAGTGGTGTAAATGATAATCGGTCACTGCTGTTAAAATTTACTTCTGCTTAATTTACTTCTGCTTAATTTACTTCTGCTTAATTTACTTACTTAATTAACTTATACTCATTTTTCTTATACTTAATTTACTTATACTTAATTTACTTATGCTTAATTTACTTATACTTAATTTACTTATATTTAATTTATTTATGCTTAATTCACTTACTTAATTAACTTATACTCATTTTACTTATACTTAATTTATTTATGCTTAATTTACTTAATTAACTTATACTCATTTTACTTATACTTAATTTATTTATGCTTAATTTACTTATACTTAATTTACTTATACTTGTGATATAGATAAACAATACACATGGGTACACTGCTGGTTCCATTTGTTGTGTGGATTTGATGGTGTTGTTTAATTGTTTCGTTGATGCTGGGGGAATAATGATCGAAGTCACAACCACCTTCAATGACATCACTTAGTATTTTTTATTTAGTGAGAACATAATTTTTATTAATTCTTGTACTATTCTTCCGTACGTCAGTCGGCGGCAAAAGTCGTGGTGTAGCCTCACATAGCGTTTCTTGAAGGATAACATAAAGGATAATCATCAACAAACCAAAACAGAATTACAATATTGATCCAGGAGGCAAATTAGTCAACTACTCTGGGTTTTCATTTTACGAGCCGCCTGTGAAGCTTATAATTATTTCCATGCTGTACTTCATGATTTGGCAGATGTGGCGACACGACTCTTACCGCCGACTGTACGTGTCATTTTATGGGAGAATGGAGTGAAGGAGGAAACCTTAGTGTGTGTGTGTATGAGGCGAGAGGCTGCCAGGTCACGTCTATGGAGGATTAGGGCTCACTCGTGATCCAATTTTCTCTTTATCCTATGAGGGACACCGTTGTAATGTCTTTGGTTTCTGAAATTGGCTGTCCTCGCTTGGCTATCAGTTGGGTTGTGTACACAGGCTTCCTCCTTTTTTTTTTGGCCTCTCTTTCTCTGTGTATTTTATTTTGTAGTTTTGTGTTGGCCTTGTGTCTTTGTCTCAACTTTCCTCTGTCCCTGTTTCAGCCCGAGTCTCTTGATCAACATTTATCTTTCTCTTTATTTCTGTTGTCAAGGTCAGTTTTCACGCCCGAACATTTTCTTCCGTTTTTTAGTTTTCTTTTTTTTTTCTGTTGCAAATATTCCTTCTCTTATCCTTTTATTGTTAAGGACATTGTAATTTGCATCAGTTTAGAATATAGTTTTCTTTAAGGGGGAAGTTTTGTGTTGGTAAATCTGGAGCAATCGATTCCTCCAAACTATTCCAAGCAACAGAATACTAATATTTTTGTTCATATGGTCCTGTTTCCTGCCATACTTTGGAGGAATCATGGCACTCCAATGTACCGAAAAAGAATTACCACCTTAAACATGCATCCTCAAGCAAGAGCTACTGTACATTTACAGGTCTTAGTTTCTCCTCGTGTACTTATATTGTGTGCTGGGTTGCTAAGCTTCGTGTTATCTTGCCTCATCTCTGAGTGTCACCTGCTACTATCAGGCAGAGTCAGGCGTCCACGTGTGTCGTCAGGAGGGCGGAACCGATATAATGGAATGGCCGAGTTAACAAAGCAGTTGCTACCTGCCATAACTCGCTAAGTGATAAATGATAAAAAACAATGTAGTGGGCCGTTTTGACAACTTAAATGTGTGTGTGTGTGTGTGTGTGTGTGTGTGTGTGTGTGTGTGTACCACATATAGCACATACTGTTAGGGATAGATGGTTTTCTCTAAAATATTGGTCTATTACTTTGTATTTTGTCAAAAAGTACATAATGAGATAAATTAGTTAGTGAGCATGAGTGACGATGCCGACTTAGTTTTGCTTTTGAATGTCATTTTGTGGAAGAGTGTATTGTACAAGTAGGGTGTGATGGACAGAGACTAGATAATACAAATAGCCATTGTTTTTACATGTTATCATATCTTTACCTCAAGCACTTGTGACGAGAGGATATATCAGACTAAACTGAGGCTACATGAACATTTCAGAAACGTGTGATGACAAATATATTCATTGGTGTCAGTTGAGTTTACGTGAACATTTCAGAAACATGTGTGAAAATTTATTCATGGGGGGTTGACTGAGGTTACCTAAACAACTTCCTAAGGATGTGTGAAGGAATAATATTTTATTTATATTCATGGGTGTTTATTTGTTAAGCAGAAATAAAGTAGATTCATGATTAAAATTTTATAGGAGAACCATTTAGACAGATAGCCACATGAGATGGGTGTATAAGTGACAGGTGTGTAAGTGTATAAGTGACAGGTGTGTAGGTGTATAAGTGACAGGTGTGTAGGTGTATAAGTGACAGGTGTGTAGGTGTATAAGAGACAGGTGTGTAGGTGTATAAGTGACAGGTGTGTAGGTGTATAAGTGACAGGTGTGTAGGTGTATAAGTGACAGGTGTGTAGGTGTATAAGTGACAGGTGTGTAGGTGACAGGTGTGTAGGTGTATAAGTGACAGGTGTGTAGGTGACAGGTGTGTAGGTGTATAAGTGACAGGTGTGTAGGTGTATAAGTGACAGGTGTGTAGGTGTATAAGTGACAGGTGTGTAGGTGTATAAGAGACAGGTGTGTAGGTGTATAAGTGACAGGTGTGTAGGTGTATAAGTGACAGGTGTGTAGGTGTATAAGAGACAGGTGTGTAGGTGTATAAGTGACAGGTGTGTAGGTGTATAAGTGACAGGTGTGTAGGTGTATAAGTGACAGGTGTGTAGGTGTATAAGTGACAGGTGTGTAGGTGTATAAGTGACAGGTGTGTAGGTGTATAAGTGACAGGTGTGTAGGTGTATAAGTGACAGGTGTGTAGGTGTATAAGTGACAGGTGTGTAGGTGTATAAGTGACAGGTGTGTAGGTGTATAAGTGACAGGTGTGTAGGTGTATAAGTGACAGGTGTGTAGGTGTATAAGTGACAGGTGTGTAGGTGTATAAGTGACAGGTGTGTAGGTGTGTAGGTGTATAAGTGACAGGTGTGTAGGTGTATAAGTGACAGGTGTGTAGGTGTATAAGAGACAGGTGTGTAGGTGTATAAGTGACAGGTGTGTAGGTGTATAAGTGACAGGTGTGTAGGTGTATAAGTGACAGGTGTGTAGGTGTATAAGTGACAGGTGTGTAGGTGACAGGTGTGTAGGTGTATAAGTGACAGGTGTGTAGGTGACAGGTGTGTAGGTGTATAAGTGACAGGTGTGTAGGTGTATAAGTGACAGGTGTGTAGGTGTATAAGTGACAGGTGTGTAGGTGTATAAGAGACAGGTGTGTAGGTGTATAAGTGACAGGTGTGTAGGTGTATAAGTGACAGGTGTGTAGGTGTATAAGAGACAGGTGTGTAGGTGTATAAGTGACAGGTGTGTAGGTGTATAAGTGACAGGTGTGTAGGTGTATAAGTGACAGGTGTGTAGGTGTATAAGTGACAGGTGTGTAGGTGTATAAGTGACAGGTGTGTAGGTGTATAAGTGACAGGTGTGTAGGTGTATAAGTGACAGGTGTGTAGGTGTATAAGTGACAGGTGTGTAGGTGTATAAGTGACAGGTGTGTAGGTGTATAAGTGACAGGTGTGTAGGTGTATAAGTGACAGGTGTGTAGGTGTATAAGTGACAGGTGTGTAGGTGTATAAGTGACAGGTGTGTAGGTGTGTAGGTGTATAAGTGACAGGTGTGTAGGTGTATAAGTGACAGGTGTGTAGGTGTATAAGTGACAGGTGTGTAGGTGTATTAGTGACAGGTGTGTAGGTGTATAAGTGACAGGTGTGTAGGTGTATAAGTGACAGGTGTGTAGGTGTATAAGTGACAGGTGTGTAGGTGTATAAGTGACAGGTGTGTAGGTGTATAAGTGACAGGTGTGTAGGTGTATAAGTGACAGGTGTGTGAGGAGTGGCTGCGTCTCAATCAGTCAGTAGGTTGAGTTCATAAGGTGCGGTGTGTGAGTGTTTCCCTCTCTCTCCCTCTCTCTCTCTCTCTCTCTCTCTCTCTCTCTCTCTCTCTCTCTCTCTCTCTCTCTCTCAGCCAACCCAAGTCTTATATGGGTAACAACATTCCTTACCTCTACCTTACTCACGGCTACCATACATATCATTACTACCATACTTGCCATCACCACTACCATACATACTATTATTACCATACATGCCATCACCACTACCATACATACTATTATTACCATACATACCATTACTACCATACATACCACCACCACCACCACTACCACACTCGTCCTCTCTTTACTTCCCTAGGGCTACCATACATACTTACTTCCATCACTACCATACAGTAATACACCACCACTACCATACATGAACTACCACTACTTAACATACACTACAATTACTCACACTACCATTGCCTCACCTACTGCTACCATACACACCACCACCACTACCACTAGCTCTACCTTCATATCTTTGGTTACTGGGATAATGGTAATGGTAATGGTGGTATATTGGCGTTCCAAGTGGTTGTAAATAATGATAAGAGGAGATTCCAAAGAAAACTCCTCATTCTCAGTGATATATATATTTGTAAACAAGTGGCAATGTGACAAATGTGAAGTTTTTCGTACGTCCAAGAATATAGTACTTAGGTTTAGATAGTAAATGAAATAAATGTAATTGATGTAGTAAATAGTAAATATAATATATGTAAGAATGGAAAATGTACCGTACTCGTAATGCTTTAAGGACCCTGCCTGTGTTCGTGTATGAAAATTGGAGGCTTCTGATTCCTCCTGACCATGCCACAAAATAAGCTCCTTCCATATAGGTGGCGTTTCGTGGCAATATTTGAAGGACTCATTTATCTCCAATTTTCTGACTACAACACAGGGTCCCTTAAGAATGGAAAACACACATTCAATTATGACGTACGAATGTGTGTAGTGTATACATATCAATTTTTAGAATGATTTGCTCGCTGTGTTTCATGTTAGCTAATCAGAGGAATTGACTGCACCCCACTCTGATCCAAGCCCAGGAAAGCATAAGCAAAATAAAAAAGAGGTGAGTGGTGTAGTTCCAGGAATGGCAAAGTGCCCTCCTGAGTGGTATGGTTTGTAAAAGAGTTGTAGTTGCGAGAATGATGGGTTTCCGTGAATGATGAACGGAGAACGAAATGTGAGAGTGATGAAATTCCAATCGTGTCAGTCAGTCAGTCAGTAGTCTATTTACAGATTATGGTACTTGTTGACAGTTTGACAGTCTGTATAGTAATAATCTTTTCGTTCTATTATTATTTTATATATATATATTTGTGAGGAAGAATGGAAACGGTAAGAACACATCTCTTTTACTAAGATGAGTCGTCAGTATTTATCGTGGTGTTCTGTAACTTGCTTCTCCACGGAGGCTGCAGGCGTGACGAAATTGAAAAAAAAAGTAATAAAAACAAATAAATAAATAAAAAGAAAAAGAAAATAATTACAGTAAATAGAATAATAATAATAATAATAGAAATGAAAATAATAGTAGTAGTAATAATAATAATAATAATAATAATAATAATAATATAAAAAACTGTTGTGAAATATAGTTGAGAGGACAGTGGCAACAGAACCAGTATTGTATCCGAGTCACTCTTAATCTTGTTACCTGGGGCGAATTTTGTGTAGGGTGTCAGCTCTGGTCTCTATCCCTCTCTCTCTGTTTGTGTGTGTGTGTGTGTGTGTGTGTGTGTGTGTGTAAGAGAGAGAGAGAGAGAGAGAGAGAGAGAGAGAGAGAGAGAGAGAGAGTTTGTGCGAGTGTGTCTGTGTGAGAGAGGGCGTTTGTGCGAGTGTGTCTGAGAGAGAGAGGGAGAGAGAGCAGAGTAGGCCTATAGTGATTGCAAGGAGGGAAGAAGGGAGGAGAGAGGTTAAGAGGAGGCGCCTCGGTTGACTGGATGCAGTAAGTTGGTGTGTAATTGGACTGGTATGTAATTACGTTAGCCAGTGCTCCTACCACACCCAGTCCTATATTGTCCCTCCCCATCCAATCTTGCCCTGCCCTGCCCTGCCCCTCCTCATCCCACCTCGCCCTGCCTTGAACTGCCCTGCCCTGCCCTGCCCTGCCCTGCCCTGCCCTGCCCTACCCTGCCCTGCCCTGCCCTGCCCTGCCCTGCCCTGCCCTGCCCTGCCCTGCCCTGCCCTGCCCTGCCCTGCCCTGCCATGCTCTACCCTACCCTACCCTACCCTACCCTACCCTACCCTGACCTGACCTGACCTGACCTGCCCTGCCTTGCCCTGCCTTGCCTTGCCTTGCCTTGCCTTGCCTTGCCCTGTCTAATTCCACTCCAAATCCAAGGCAATTGCTTCCCTTCACTAACGTCCATTTCTTCATTTCTTTATTTCACAGTGAATTGCTTGGTAAATAATGTCGGTCAATTGGAAACTTGATTTGATGCAGTCTTTACTTGGTGTGTTATTTTTTCCACTCAGTGCATTAGCAAATGAAATATAGGGAAGAGAGAGAGATTATGAGGGTGATGACGAGTTTCCTGAAGCATTTCCGTATTTCCTTTTTATATTGTTTGATGAGTTAGGTAATAATACATAGTGAAATAGCGAGTTTATGAGTTGGTTTGAAAAAGGAAAGGATGAAAATGTTCTATGTATCAATGTATTCCTTATCCAATAATTATGACCAGTATAATTTAGAGTTACTTTGAAAGAGGAACATATGTGTACGAACAGCTGTAAGTACAATATTCAGAGTGTCATGTTTCCTCTTGAACCCGAACCTTGGCATTCAAAAAACAGTGAATTCGATGCAACTCACATAACACACGTAATGGTAAGGAAATCAAACGAAGAAAGGAAATCCTATTCGTCCTTAACGCTCACCCAATACTGTTCAGATTGTGTATAGAACTGTGGACATTGTTCTTTGCTATCCTCTTAAAGCTATACCAAACCCAATACCTTACTGGGCGACACAGCACACAACACCATACTATACCACACTACCACATCACACTACACTACACTACCACACCACACTACACTACCACACCACACTACACTACCACCACACCACACTACACTACCACACCACACTACACTACCACCACACTACACTACCACACCACACTACACTACACTACACTACCACACCACCACACTACACTACACTACACCACACTACACTACCACCACACTACACTACCACACCACACTACACTACACTACACCACACCACACCACACTACACTACACTACACTACACTACACTACACTACACTACACTACACTACACTACACTACACCACACTACCACACTACACTACCACACCACCACACTACACTACCACACCACACTACACTACCACACCACACCACACCACACCACACCACACTACACTACCACACCACACCACACCACACCACACTACACTACCACACTACACTACCACACTACACTACACTACACTACACTACACTACACTACCACACTACACTACTCTACACTACCACACCACTACACTACACTACACTACACTACACTACACTACACCATGAAATGATTAGAAAATGGTGTTCTGTCTAGTGTGAGGAACTTATTGGTTTCACAGGGACGGGTTTACATAATCTTGTTCTCCAAAGCCACCCGGAGCTGCTTTCTGAAACGCCTCCATACAATCTCTCTCTCTCTCTCTCTCTCTCTCTCTCTCTCTCTCTCTCTCTCTCTCTCTCTCTCTCTCTCTCTCTCTCTCTCTCTCTCTCTCTCGTTAGAATACACATACGAAAGCAGATTTCTCCCATTATTAATTATTGTTGTGTTGTTCTGCTTCTTCTCCTCCTTCCATCACCCTCTCATCTTCATCCTATCTCTCTTTCTTTCTCCTCGTCAAACTCTTTCTCCTCCTCCTCCTTCTCCCTCTCCCTCTCATCTTCATCCTCTCTCTCTTTCTTTCTCCTCGTCTCTCTCCTCCTCCTTACTTCTCCACTGTGTACGATATAACCACCGTAAGTCTTATCTGTCAACAGCCGTCATCACATATTTCAATTCGTTTATTTCTAATGGGGATTAAGATTGAACACCAAGGGGAGGTGAGGCTTTGAGCTGTTGGTCAGTCGTATCTGCTCTACCCCCTGATTCCTTCCAACACTGATAAATCCTCAACTTAACTATATAACTGAGAAAGCGCTTTGTGTGCTGTTGTATCCGTGTGTGTGTATATTTTTCAAGAGTGCAATTTAAGTTTTGTTCTTATGAGTTGTTTCTGATTTTTGGTCTCCAGAAGATGGATCGTGATGTACAGTATAGTAGGTATAAATTTGTATACTTTAAAGGGAGAGTGTCTTTTGGTACATAAGAACGTCATGATTCCGCCAAAGTATGCCAGGAAACATGACCAGATTAACAAAAATAATGGTGTTCTATTGCTGGGAATAGTTTGGAGGAATAATTATCTCCACAAAAATGCCAAAACTTTACCCTCGCCTTAATGAATACGGAATATAGACAAATGAGCAAATAAATAGATATAATGCAATGAATTAAGGTAAAGGGATTAGTTGAGACTTAAGCAAGACCTTTGATCTTTCCATGTGTGTAATCCAAAGTAGTGACGAGGCACCAGGGGCACTTCAAGTGGCAAGCAATCCCTTCACTCTGAGGGATTATCTCTCTCTTTCCCTCTCTCTGTTTGCCTCTCTCTCTCTTTCCCTTCCTCCCTCCTTCCTTTCTCTCTAAGCCGTACGGGTCAAGAGAGGTTGCTATATAAAGTAAATGGTAGGAATGACAAGACAAATATACAGTATAAACTAAATATATAAACCAACACTGACATGAATGTTTCCAGTAAATGATGCAGTCAGATCCAACATAATGCTAGGGTAGTGGAACTTAACATTAAATAAACATGGGGATATAAACACATTAAAAGGTATGGTGTACAATTCAATAAAATGCCTGTATTTACAACAACAATGTGAAAAATGGGTTTAGGAATTATAGCTTTGTCTTAATATGAGAGTGAGTTTCTAGTAGCAATAAGGTGTAGCGACCACAGTGTCTCTGATATTTGGAGGGCCAGGTATATTCTCTTTAACTTGGCCACACCACATTGACCCCACACCTCTCCCCTCCCCTCCTACACCACACCAAACCCTACCCCACCTCTCCCCTCTCCTCCCCTCCCACACTACACCTCTCCCCTCCCCTCCCCTCTCTCCCCTCCCCTCCCACACTACACCTCTCCCCTCCCCCTCCCCTCTCCTCTCTTTTCCTCTCTATCCTTGCCACGCCACACACTACTCCCCTTCCTTCCTCTACCACCCATTTCTTCTTTCTCCTTGCTGCTTCCCACCCCTCCCCTACCTCCACCTCTAGCACATCACACTAACATCTCACCAAACCCTTCCCCTTCCCTTCCCACTATGACACACCATACTGTCACCTCACTCCTCCCCTTCCCTTCTTCCCCTTCACCTAAGATGCACAATACAACTACTTTCCATCTCAAAATAACATCACACTGTCCTCACACCACCCTTCATCACTATCATCCCCATCACCCCTCATCAACATCACCATCACACCATTGAGCCTTTCACACCAACATCATCCCTTCACATCACACATCATTCAGTCTACCATACCAGGCAGATTTTTCCACATCCTGTCCATCCCTGGCTATACTATACTCATTGAACCTCGACTCCACACTGGTCTCTGCCTCACCACTCTACTCTCCTTTACCACTGTTTATTTCACACTACTCCACTCAGCAAGACAAACACACCACACCACACCACACCACACTGCAACACAAACACACTACACCACCCAGCAACACAGAAACACCACACCACACTGCAACACAAACACACCACACCACACTGCAACACAAACACACCACACCACACTGCAACACAAACACACCACACTACACTGCAACCTATCACAGGACAGACACCACCATACCTTATCATCATACCACACCATACCGTAATACATCATATTACTGTACAGTCATACAGTATTACACCAACATTACACTACGTCAACCTACACTATACTGCCACCATACCACACCACGACACGACACATAACTACACCCACCACACCATATTAGGCTACTCTTTACATACACTACTGTGACTACACCACGAATGTAGGAATAAATGGCACTGGAAAAAATGGCACAGGAATAAATGGCACCAGAAAAAATGGCACAGGAAAAAATGGCACATTTTTCAGCATAGGAAAAAATGGCACACTTTTCAGCATTTACAGTAATTACAGGTATCAATTGGGTTTCGAATATTTCGCCATCATGAAACAACACTAACAATCGGAACCCTTCTTTCGAACATTTCGTCATCATGAAACATCCTGCAACACAAGACCCAAGACACTTATGAGGAACTTTTCAAGGCAGTTCTTGAGAAATGTGCTGAATACCACCTGTATCCAGACCCTTCAATCGTTATGCTTTACTTGGAACAAGCAACTCTACAACCCATCACAGCAATTCTTGGAACAGAAGTTGCCATTCGTTGTTGTTTGTACCATCTGACACAGTCATCATGAATGAAAATACAAGAGCTATAGTGCTGGCAACTGTCTACAAGGAAAAGGAGGAAATAATGTTGTTCTGTGGTATGGTAGACAGCTTAGCTTTTCTTCCTCTCGAGGATGTTTCTGCTGGCATGAATTTCCTCAAAAACAACACACCAGAGGGCATGGAACCTTTTGTCACCTACTTCGATCAGACGTATTGTACGTGTACAGCCATGGCTGATAGTGGTGGACCAGGGTCCAAGGAATGTTGGAGAGCAACTAGACAGATTCGAACAAGTGAATTTTCCAAACCATTCTCAACGTTGAAAGAGGTTTGGAAGACTCACTTTTTCGAACTCTGTTCAGTTGCTTTCTAACACTCCTTGGACCCTGGTCCAGCACTCTCAACCATGGCTGTACGTAACGGACACTTATCAAAATGTAAATAAATTAAATTTTAACACATTTTTGTTGAGTCTGCTGTGCCATTTTTTCCTATGCTGAAAAATGTGCCATAATTTCCTGTGCCATTATTTCCTGTACCATTTTTTCTGGTGCCATTTATTCCTGTGCCATTTTTTCCGGTGCCATTTTTTCCGTCTACCCTACACCACACTACACAACACCAGACCTCACCTCTCCTCACCACACCTCACCTTACAACACCAGACCTCACCTCACAACACCAGACCTCACCTCACAACACCAGACTTCACCACACCTCACAACACCACACCACACCACACCACACCACACCACACCAGACCCCCTGACCTCCACCATTAATATAAGCCAATAACTCTTAAGTCCTCACAGTTTATTACAGTCTCTCCATGCATACGTTTTCCCTCAAGATAATATTTTTTCTCTTTACCTGAACATGAATTTTAAGGGGAGCCACAACTTTCCCTAAATATATGCCTGGTAGTTTATTTTATAGCGAAAATGTGAGCCCCTTACAAAATTACGTATGCTGAAGTCTGTAAAAGAAAAATTCGATAGAAATGGAGGAAAGTAAATATTAGGATGGGGAGTTGGGAAAGGAAGGGAGATTTACTTAGTAATGATGTGTATTATCTTTCTTATCAGTGGTGTCATCGGTATCACGGGTGTTATCTGTGGTGTGTGATTGGGAGTACTGTATCGTCTGTGTGTGTGTGTGTGTGTGTGTGTGTGTGACAGATTAAATTAAATGCTGAAATATAATATCCCTTAAATTTTTGGAGCATTAGTCAGGCTGAAAGAACCACTCCTACACTTTTCCTGTTTTGAAGTACCGTGGGTTAGGTAGTCGAATAATAATCATAATAAAAATCAAGGTGTTTTTATGTATGTGTCACAAAGCCAGGCATACCGAAGCACACATGAGGCTGATCGATAGGGGTACAAGGAAACTCAGTATGGGGAGAAGCTTATGAAGGGTGGTAACGTTAGGGCATGAAACCTACGTCCAATGTTGGAATATATATAAGAAAAGAAAACAAACAATGTGTAAATTGATGTATGGTGCAGATAAGTATATTCGATTAATATCACTTAATTTGTTTTCAAAATATGTATAAAATGAGTGTGTAAATCATGTCCTTTTGCAAACAAATATATTTAATTAAGATTTTATCACTGGTTTTCAAAATATGAGTAAAATGAATGTGTAAATCATGTCGTTTTGCAAACAAATATATTTAATTAAGATTTTATCACTGGTTTTCAAAATATGTGTAAAATGACCGTGTAAATCATGACGCTTTCACAAATAAAATGCAAATAGATTCACTACGAGAATTACAGGCACATCTGACAAATATAGGATCGCACCACTGGGATTCGTTTGGAAATTGGATTGAGTAAATAAATGGGACGCAGATGTGTGGGTCGGACTGGCATCCCCATGTATATATACTTAATTAATTACCTTTACCGTGTGTGTGTGTGTGTGTGTGTGTGTGTGTGTGTGTGTGTGTGTGTGTGTGTGTGTGTGTACTCATCCTTGTT
>JAWQEG010004795.1:55000-72500 GCA_033782935.1 Petrolisthes cinctipes | reverse complement strand
ATGCGCCTTGTTTGTGAAGCGAGACAGACCAGAAGGAGACAACTCGAGGGATACAGAGCCTGAGTGCCACGAGGGCCAAGGGAGGGATGGTTTACCTTGGCACGCTCTCAGGGGCAGTGTCAGAGATGGTGCCAGGGAGGAGGTGTAGGGAGGGAGGTGTTATTGGGAAGGGTGGCTAGAGGAGGTGTTATGGAGAGTAGTGGAAGTGGAGTGCCTGGGAGGGATAGTGGGAGGAAGTGTTTTGGGTAGAGGTAGAGGTAGGGGTAGTTGGTGGAGGTGTTATGGAGAGTAGTGGAAGTGGAGTGCCTTGGAGGGATAGTGGGTGCAAGTGTTTTGGGTAGAGGTAGAGGGAGGGGTAGTTAGTGGAGGTGTTATGGAGAGTAGTGGAAGTGGGGTGCCAGGGAGGGATAGTGGGTGCAAGTGTTTTGGGTAGAGGTAGAGGGAGGGGTAGTTGGAGGAGGTGGTATAAGGAGGGGTATGGCAGAGAGAGATGGTGTCCAGTGTATTGCCAAGCTTCTCAACCCCACCTCTTTTCTCTCCAATTCCCTAATACAAGAGATAACCTGAACTTTCAATCTTTCATATACACTTCTGGTCAACTCAGGAACACTTTACTGTCATTCACCTTTCCCCCTTGTTACGACTTATGCTTCTCCAAACGCAATGTGTCGTGGTAACTCGAAAAACAATATCGGATAGAATTATGGACTTTTCTTTTCAAACTCTTTTTGAGAACTTCGATTTCTTTAATTTTTCGAATTTCTATCTCTGTATTTCCATCTCTGTGCTTTAACCTCTACTTCCAGCAACAACAACAACAATAACAACATTAATTGCAACGAAAACTACCCTGAAACAAAACTACGATGACAAAAACACCACCAACTTTAATAACAGCAAAACTATTTAAACGTAAAAAAAAAAAAAACGATAACAAGGCCAATCATCAAATCGTGACGTCGTGAGTTTCCAAGTTTAATAATAATAATCTCTCGATGGAATAATATTTCGATATCGAGAAATGTAAACAAATTAGTGGAGTGAGATTATTAGACGCGCTATCATATTTCACACACTTTGGTTGGCATTTGTCGGGTTGAAATTTAGAGAGAGAACGAATATTTGTTGGTGATGTAGGTAGGCAATACTTCACGGGGAGATTATTTCTGTATGGAGATTATATTTGTATTTAGAGTCATATCTTTATTAGGGGTTTAAAAGGGGGCAAATACAGTGCTGGTATATCTAATGCAACTGATTCCTCAAAACTATCAAATCTAAGCAACTGGCCTCCGATATTTTTGCTAATCTAAGCTTGGTTCTTGGTTTACTGTTTAGGAATTAAGGCTCAATAATGTACCATAAGTCTAGTACCCCCTGAAGCATACAGAAAGAGCCATAGTGTAAAGTAAAGAACATTAACCCAGTCCCTCTTCCATTACCCTTCTCCCTTCCGCATCTCCTCTCTCTCTCTCTCTCTCTCTCTCTCGACAACCACCTTGCCGTCGGTGAGAGAGCTTGTGTGATCTGTTTGAATTTTGCTAGCTATGCTGGGGGACATTTAGTCCAGTTGGGTTACCCGTGCCAGAAAGGTAGCGTTATTAGGATCCTGACTAAGAGTTGTCAAATCTTCATGTTAATATTAAGTTTCACAACTGTCCTAACAAAAAACAAAAAAAAAAAAAAAAAAAAATCTTCATCACTTTCGATATAAGTTTTTATTGTTAAGGACCTCACCAGCTACCTTATGCCGTGTGAGAAGGGAGGCTTTGGAACCTCCTAAAACAACGCCTTTTAACGCTCACAGGTTTCGAAAGGGCTGAGATTGAAGGGATCTCAGGCGTGTGGGGTACGAGTAATGGAGATGCCTCAGGACCCCCGTAGGTATTCTCTTAGATTAATAAGCCTGACCAGCTCCCTGTGACCGTTCTTAGGTGCCTAAAGGCTCGACTGCTCTTTGGTGAGAGAGCTTTCGTGCCTCGCTGGCTGCCAGGCCAGTAAAAGATCTCGGATTAAGTCGTGGACATTTAGTTTTACTATTTGCTTTAAGTTTGGCCGCGGATGGAGGATTAGTAGGGATTAGTAGGACGACGGTTACACTTCAAGCACCCCTGTCGAAAAATCAGAGTCCCATTTACTTAGGACTCTTGTGCTGCTCAGTTGGGAGCTGCGGCACGATTGGGGCCGTCCGACCCAGGGGAGACCTTAGGGTTGGTGTGCTTGGCTCATAAGGTTTCTGTTGGCCGAACGACCGAAAACCTTCTGGAAGTAGGCGGATGAGACTTATGCGAGACCAAATCACACTACCCTTTCTTTTATATTATTGGTCTGAAATTGAATTAGAGCGAGATGACTGGTCCATCAGCAAGAAAATTTACATGTACTACATGCAAGGTGTACCGCTGGTGTGAGGACTTCAGCGGGAGGAGTGCGAGCGACCTAGACTCCTCGAGTGTCTGCGACTTTTGCAAACTCGAGGAGAGGTTGATGAAGCACATCTCGCTGCTCACGAAGGAGAACAACTCCCTAAAGGAGGAAGTTCTCCGAATGAACTCGCAGAGGTGTGACTGCCATGTGAGAGACGAGGCAGTCCAAGGAGCTTCTTCACCGGAGAGCTCCACCACGGCGGTAAAGAAGAAGAAGAAGAAGAAGAACAAGAAAAAGAACAACAAGAAGAAGAACAGCAACAATGAAGAGGGAGAAGAGACTGCAGAAGGAAAAGAGACTGCAGAAAAGTGTGATGAAAAAGAGGAGGGGAATATGGAGAAGGGAGAAAAACCCAAGAAGACAGTTGAGGAGGGATTAGAAGAAAGTGAGGAATCAAATAAGAAGGAAAAGAAAATGAAGAAGAAAAAGAAGAAGAAGAAGCAACCTGGAGGAAGTGACGAGCCCGGCAGGAATTCAAAACACTCTCGGGTTCCTCACAAGGCATCTCGTGCTCCTACCAAGGAGAGGCCTGTGGATATACACATTGTAGGTGATTCCCAGGCACGAGGGCTGCAACCCCTAATGGCAGATCGCCTTCACACTTCTGTGAAGGTGAATTGTTTGCCAGGTTATGGCAATGCTGACCTCCGAAAGGAAGCTGAGAGGATCCAAACGTCCAGATCTTCTGTCATTGCACTCATGGTGAGTGGTAATGACATCTACCTGAGAAATGGTAGAGTAGGCATGACCGAAGGAGTCCTCTCGGATGTGATCGGTGCAGTAGATGACTGTGGGTTAAAAACCCGCAGAAGGGTAGTTGTCGGCATGCTCCCAAGGAGAGGCCCTTTAGGGACTGCTCTGTCAAAGAACATTGCAGTAAATCAGCGCCTGGCTGATTTGTGTACTGCCGAGGGGGTGTTCTTTGTGGACCCCTACACCTCACTCTTTGGTAGAGACGACCTCTACCAGAGGGATGGCACACATCTCTCACTAAAGGGGAAAGAAGTGCTTTCCAAATTAATGGAAGACGCCGTCCGACGATGTCTCAGGAGCACTCGACCGAGCGTGGAGGAGAGCCCTCGTCGCTATGCTAGAGTGACCCCAGAGAAGACATTCGCTGAGATCCTGAAGAAGGATATCCCCAGCACTACCAAGACAATGTCCAAACCGGGAAACGGAGGAGTCTAGGGAGCCCTGCAGTTGGGGGTTCCCTGAAGGTTCTATTGTTCAACGCCAGGTCCATCCGAAACAAGTTTTTGGAACTGCGGGCCCTCGTTGCGACAGAGGAACCCGAGATGGTGGCCATAACGGAGTCATGGTTGAGAACCTCAGACAGAGATCTTGAAGGGGAATTCGTGATTCCAGGCTACCAACTCTTCCACAAAGATAGAGAGGACAGAGGGGGTGGTGGTGTGCTGTTGTATGTAAAGAACTCCATCAAATCGATGACCTGCAACATCACATCGAACCACGAGCTCCTTGGAGTTGACCTAGAAATAGGCACTGCAAAATACAGAACCCTGCTGCTTTATAGACCCCCTGGACAACTCAGTGAGATGGACAGGGACCTATACCAGTTGCTGGGTGAACTAGTGGACGGCAGGGTGTGCATCCTTATGGGGGACTTCAACACACATGTTGACTGGGAAACCAGAGAGCCCTCTGCCGAGAACACACCACTCTTGGAGTTTGTAAATGATGAATTCCTCACTCAATGGGTAAGGGAGCCAACAAGAGGTGCTAACATACTCGACTTGGTCCTCACCTCAGAGGATGACATCATTCAAGACCTCTCTGTAAACGAAGAAATAGGTGGAAGCGACCACAAGCTTATAAGATTTTCAGTTAAAGTCCCTAATATGGAGTCCGTGACCCCGGTGCATAGAAAATTAGACATGGGGAGAGCGAACTTTGCAGGTCTTCGTGAAAGTGTTGCTGAAATGGAACTAGAGGAGGGAGAGAGTGCTGATGATCTGTGGAGGTCATTCTTGTTTTCCTTCATGGAACTTCAGTCGCGCTTTATTCCTCTGAAGGGAACAGGTCAGAAGTTCATTCAACCTAAGTGGTTTAATCGGGAAATCCGTAACCTACTAAGGGAGAGGAGAACTGCGTATCGTCGAGCGAAGACATCTGGGGACTTTGACGGTCATAGAAGACTGAATCGAAACGTGAAGTCCAAAATAAGGGCGGCTAAGCGTGCTGAGGAGGTCCGTGTGGCTAGACTCTGCAAAGAGAACCCCAAGGAGTTTTTCAGTTATGTGAATGGCCGTAAACCAATCCGACGCAGGATCGGTCCCTTGGTGAATGAGGATGGAGCATTGATGCACTCTGATGCAGAAAATGCTAACCTCTTAAATGAGTATTTCTCTTCAGTGTTCTCTGAGGAGAGTGGTCCCATTCCCGAACCTTTGGACTCCTTCAGTGAGAAGTTGGAGTCAATGGTCTTCACCCAAGAAGAAATCGAGAGAAAAATAATCGAATTAAAAGCAAACAAGTCCCCCGGTCCGGATGGGTTCTTACCTAGAGTGTTGAAAGAAGTGCATGGTGAAGTATCACGGCACCTGTGCATGGTCTTCAACAGGGTAATCCAGACTGGATGCGTTCCTAGAGACTGGCGTGAGGCAGAGGTGACTCCTATCTTCAAGAAGGGAGATGCTAGCCAACCGTCAAACTACAGACCCATCAGTTTAACCTCGATAGTCTGTAAACTCATGGAGAGCATCATGGTGGACAAAATAACAGCACACTTAGAATCAAATTTGCTACTGAGGGGTTCCCAGCATGGGTTCCGGCAGCACCGGTCATGCCTCACAAATCTGGTGGAATTTTTCCATTTTGTTTTCAGTGAGCATGATCGGGATAAAGCGGTCGATGTTGTCTACTTAGACTTTCAGAAAGCCTTTGATAAGGTACCCCACCGCCGCCTCCTTCGGAAAGTGCGTGCACTGGGCATAGACGGAAATGTGGCAAATTGGATAGAGAACTGGCTAAGTGACAGACGGCAGCGGGTGGTAGTGAATGGACAGGCTTCAGAGTGGGTGCCCGTTACTAGCGGTGTTCCCCAAGGTTCTGTTCTGGGACCACTACTGTTTATCATCTATGTTAATGACGTGGATGGTGACATGGTTGCCAAGATTTCCAAATTCGCCGATGATACTAAGCTTGGTATGAATGTCGCGAAAGAAGGAAATACTACCCGCTTACAAGAAGATCTTAGGAAGATCGGGGAGTGGTCTGACACGTGGCAAATGCCATTTAACGTGAACAAATGCAAAGTTATGCATATAGGCCACAGAAACCCCCGAACAGAGTATAACCTTAAGGGCAATGCTCTCGTAAGCACTGATACTGAGAAAGACTTGGGTGTAACTATCACCAGTGACCTCAAGTTCTCAAAGCAGTGTATTGAGGCTGAGAAGAAAGCCCAAAGGATGTTAGGGTACATAAAGCGACAGTTTGGATACCGGAACAAGGAGATAGTACTTTGTCTGTACAATTCCCTTGTCCGACCGCACCTGGAGTATGCAGTCCAGTTTTGGAGTCCTTTTTACCGAAAGGATATCGCGAGATTGGAACGAGTGCAAGCCAGGGCAACCAAACTTATACCCTCTCTTAGACACAAGAGCTATAAAGATCGGTTGGTAGAACTCGACCTGTTCTCTTTGGAAACCCGGAGACTGCGTGGTCAGCTTATCGAAGTGTTTAAAATACTACGAGGCTTTGACAATGTAGACTACAGGGACATTTTCCAACTCAGTGAAGGCACAACCAGGAATCATGGCTACAAACTTGAACTGAAGCGATACAACCGTGATCTGTGTGGTAAGTTCTTTACATACAGCATCTGCGGTACTTGGAACGCGCTTCCTGCTGATGTAGTCAACAGCAACTCTGTGGATCAGTTCAAGTCCAGATTAGACAAAGCCTTAAATCACCGTCTAGGTGTTTAAGCCGTTGTGCGAGTGTTCCTTGATGGTTTCACATGACACATTCGAGGACGGTCGCCTACTTGCGCAACTAAACCCACAGGTACCCTCTTTGTATGGATCGTAAGGTCTTCTAGGGTACTTCTTTTCCTTGTAACTCCTTGTAACTCCTTTTTTCTCATTCTTCCTTTTTCCTCATTCTTCCTCACTCACTCTCCCTCTCCACCTCTCTGCCCCTCTTCCTCCCCCTCCCCCTCACTCCTCCCCATATCACTTTGACACCACAATACACCTCCGATGAAGCCTACAGATAGTATGCCCCAGTAACTAGCATCCCTGTTTACCATGGAGATTAAGGCTGTGGTCATGTGCAGCCAATTTGGGATATCGTGATGAAGGGGGAAAATTTCTATTGTTGGGGTTTGTTGTAGCTGGGTTGGTTTTTGAGAGAGAGAGAGAGAGAGAGAGAGAGAGAGAGAGAGAGAGAGAGAGAGAGAGAGAGAGTGAGTTTGTGTGAGTGTGTGTACAAAGATTGAAACATGCAAGCAAGCAAACATGCAAGAAATACACACACACACACACACACACACACACACACACACACACACACACACACACACACACACACTCCCTCCCTCCTTCCTCTAGCTTTATAGTACCTTCTCCCGACCTTCCCTTCAGATCTCAATATATACTGTTTTGGGGCGGAGAAAACCCCACCTAACTCTCGCATAATGTGCATAAGAGCTTCAATCACGCAGATAAGCCAATTGAAACGGGCCCAACCACAAGTACGACTAAAGAGCCAGACGTCGATAAGGTCCAGTGCCCCGTTGCCTGCCCCTGTACCGACCGTCCCAATGGTGAGTCTCGTGGCGCTGTGTTTATCATCGCTGAGCCCCTTGAGACTGTTGGGGTATGAAAGGGGATATCATTACTCCCCACTCCTCGTCTCCTCCTCCTCCTCCTCTCTCTCTCTCTCTCTCTCTCTCTCTCTCTCTCTCTCTCTCTCTTACAATTCTTCTATCCACTCTCCTCTTCTCTTTCTTCCCTTCCCACCTCCCTTTCCTCTCTCCTCTCTTTTCCTCACCTTATCTACTCCCTTTCATTCCCTTTTTTCTCCCCTCCCCTCTCTATTTGATGTTTTTTCCTCCCTGTGTTTTCCTCCCATTTATTGCTCAATGGTTACCTCTCCATTTATTACACCAATATTATTTTTTGCTTTCCTCTCCATTTATTACTTTCTCTGGTCTTCTCCCTTTTTCTTACTCTCTCTGTCATCCAATCTCTCCTTTCCTATCTCTACATCGATATTTTTTTTAACTTCTCTCCTCGATTCCCATTTCTTCCTCTCTCCACCTTTTTTCTCCCAAATTTTATTCCCTTTCACACTTCTCTGTTTATCCTTCTTTATCTGCTTTATTTACTTCTATTCACTGTTTGTATTCTCTCTTATTTCTTTTTACTCCTTGGCCCCTTGTCTGTGTCCCTTTCTTCATCTCGGTCTTCACTCCTCATCTTCCTTGTCCCTTTCCATTCAACTTTTCCCTTCTTTCCTCATCTTCCTTGTCCCTTCCCATTCAACTTTCCCCTTCTATCCCATCCTCCTCGTCCCTTCCCATTCAACCCTCGCCTTCTATCCCATCCTCCTTGTCCCTTCCCACTCAATCCTCCCCTTCTTTCCCATCCTCCTCGTCCCTTCCCATTCAACCTCCCCCCCCTTCTATCCCATCCTCCTCGTCCCTTCCCATTCAACCTCCCCCCCTTCTATCCCATCCTCCTCGTCCCTTCCCATTCACCCTCCCCTTCTTTCCCATTTCATTCCCTCTAGTAGTCTCTCTGTGTATTGCTATTTCCTCTGCATCTTCCCCTCTTTCTTTTCTGTTTACTTCACACTTATCACTTCTCCCAGTCATTCTTATTGGCTACCTTCTCCTTCTCATTCTATACTTCCCACTTCATCGTCATTCTCACTCCTCCCCTTCCTTTATTACACTCGCGTCTCCTTCCCTGTCTTTTACCATTCTTTCACTAATTTTTTTCCCTTCTTTCTCTAGCTCTCGACCCAAGTCCTCTCATTCATTCTCTTTCTCTCTCTTTGTCTTCTACGGTATAATTTTGGTCTCTCTTCTTTTCTTCCCTTTTCCCCATCACTTCCATTTTCCCCACTCCTTTTCCTCCTTCTACCTTCCTCCTTTTCCCCCTTCACTTCTCCCTTCCCCCACCCATCTCCCTTCCCCTCCACCCATCTCCCTTCCCCTCCACACATCTCCCTTCCCCTCCACCCATCTCCCTCCTCCACCACCCATCTCCCTCCTCCACCACAAGACAGACAGACAGACAGACAGACAGACACGAGCCCTCCCCTGTTATGAAGTGCTGTCAAAGGTGCCCGATTCGATATTTTTTTTCCTTCAGTCTCCCCTCTCCATTTTCTTTTAGGGCAGTGAGATGTTGTCAGATGAGCTATTTTATTGCTGTTATGATTACGAGAAGAAGTAGAAGGAGGGGGAGGAACAGGAAGGGAAAATAGAGAGAGAGAGAGAGAGAGAGAGAGAGAGAGAGAGAGAGAGAGAGAGAGAGAGAGAGAGAGAGAGAGAGAGAGAGCCTGGACGGTCATAATTAAAACAATAAGTGTGAAGGTGATGGTACTCAGTGATGCTGCTTCAGTATGTACCGACACAGCCTCCCTCATCCATGGAAATTGAAGGCGGTCATATATAACTTATCATCTTATTGAAGGGGCTAATAATTCCTCCAAACTATGCCAGAAAACAGACCAGTACTATAACCTCAATATACGAGTAAGGGATCTATCTGTTGCGTGGCAGAGTTTGGAGGAATCAGTCAGTAGCAGCCCTCCAATTCACCAACAAGTAACTAAACATATGGTCCCTTTACCTAATTAATTAAGGAGACGATGCCGACACCACTAACTTGTTGTTTTGATGGGGTCCGCTTCCCTCCACTTCCCTCTTTCTGTCCTCCCCCCCCCTCCTTCTCCCCTTCCCCCTCCCCTCCCCTCCCCTCCCCTCCCCTCCCCTCCCCTCCATCCTCCCCCCCTCCTCTCCCCCTCCCCGTCCTCCTCCCCCTCTCCCCGTCCTCCTCCCCCTCTCCCCTCCATCCTTTTCCCCGTCCTCCTCCCCCTCCCCCTCCCCTCCATCCTTCTCCCCTCCTCTCCCCCCTTCCCACCAAGCCTGACACATCAAAGTTAACGCTAACCGTGTAACAAAATCAAAACAACATTGTAGTTTTTATCGGTCCTTGGGAATTTTTGGGGACACCTGTTACCTCTATTCCGATGGACTTAATTGCTACTTTTACATGTATTATCGAACAACTGTTACCAGAATTTCGACTCATTCGACTCTATAAGGGACGTCGGTATATTATGTAGAAGACGATAAACAGGGCTTCTCACATCATTAATAATCATGCTACTGTGATTCCCAACCAAAAAAATGAATAAATGTACAATAGCGTCAAGTGTCGAGGTGACGTGCAGTGTGCCTCTGTTTCTGTTATCATTGCGACGTGCCTTTGTTTCTGTTATCATTTCGACGTGCTCTAGTTTGTTCTCATTGTGACGTGCCCCTGTTTCTGTTCTCATTTTGACGTGCCTCTGTTTCTGTTATCATTGTGACGTGCCCTTGTTTCTGTTCTCATTGTGACGTGCCTCTTTTTCTGGTCTCTTTGTGACGTGGCTCTGTTTCTGTTCTTATTTTGGCGTGACGTCATTCCCTCGTCATCTCTCCGGGTTGGTTGGTGGTTGGGGCCTATCCGACACTCACACACACCAGGTTCGAATCCCTCCCCATCTTTCCATAAGCGAAGGGTTTCAGGAACGATTTCCTCGATGATATGCGTCGGTCTTGAGAATTTATCGCTCATATTTATGACCCTATAACTTGACTTGATTAATGAACCGAGGGCCCGGTCTGCCTTCCTTCCACCCTCCCTGCCTTCCTACCACCCTCCCTGCCTTCCTGCCTGCCTGCCTGCCTTCCCTCCCTCCCTCCTCTCTCCCCAGCCTTCTCTCTCCCCCTCTCCATCCCTTCCTACCTACTCTCTCTCCACCTCCTCTCTCCCCCTCTCCCTCCCTTCCTGTATACTCTTTCCCCACCTCCTCTCACCCCAGCCTCTCTCTCCCCAGCCTCTCTCTCCCCAGTCTCTCTCTCTCTCTCTCTTTTCTCTTTAATCTCCCTCCTTCCTTTCTCCCCAACCTCTTTCCCTCCCTTTCTATCCCTCATTCCTTGCTTTCTGTCATCTCTTCCTTCCCCTTTACATCCCGCCTTTCTTTTTTCCTGCCCTATCTCCCTTCTTTTCTTTCACCCCTTCTCTCCTTGCCTCATTTTTCCTTTCCATCTTTTCCTCCTTATTTTCTCCTTTCTTTTTTTTCAGTTTAATTTCACCATCATCTCTTTTGTCCTTCTTTCTCCTTTTCTATATTGTCCCTTCGTGTAGCCTTTCCCTCCCTTTTCCCTAATCTCTTCAGCTTCCTCCTTCTCCTACCCATTATCGTCATCATCACCATTACCATCATTTTCTTCCTCTTTTTCCTCCTCTTCCTCTTTCTCATTCTGTTTTCATGTCGCTCTCCATCTCCTTCTCCACCCAATATTCTATTTCTCCCTCTTCCTCCCCCCCCCTTCTCTTTCTCCTCCTCCTTCTCCCCCACCCCCCTCTTTCTTCTCTTCCTCCCCCACCCTCCTCTTTCTCCTCCTCCCCACCCTCCTCTTTCTTCTCTTCCTCCTCCTTTCCCTCCTCTTTCTTCTCCTCCTCCTTTTTCTCTTCTTCCCACCTCTGTGTTCTCGATCGTCCTTCACTCCCCCTAAGTAAGGTGTAAACAGTGAGGCGGTGAGGAGAGGGATGCATGGGAGAGGTTGTGTTGTAGCGTGGTTTGGAGTGTTGTTGTTGTTGTGTCTTGTCGTGTGGTTTGTGGTGGGAACATCCATGGTGACTTAGAAATATGATGTGTGTCTCTATAGGTGTGTGGCTTTGTGTGGGTGTGGTTGGTGGTGAGTGTTTGGTAGTGTGTGTGGTGATGGTAGTGAATGTGTGGGTGTGTGTGTAGGGTGATGGTAGTGAGTGGTGAGCTATGACAAGATTTGGTGTAGTGTGAGTGACTATAGTGATGTTGTTGTGATGTAAGTGGGGTGGTGTGATCGAAGAGAATAGCCTAAGTTGAGTGATGTGGGTGAGGTGTGACGAGGTGAGGTTCAGTGTGAGTAGTGAGGTGTAACATGATGAGGTATATATACAGTAACGGGTAGGTGTGACAGATGAGATATATAAGGCTGAGAGGGTGAGGAGTAGTGAGGTGTGATTCAGAGTGAGTAATGAGGAGTAGTGAGGTGTGTTGCAGAGTGAGTAGTGAGGTATAACAAGGTCATGATGTATACAGTGAAGGTGAGGTGTGACAAGTTGTGATGCTGAGTGGTGAGATCAGTGAGTGAGTGAGTGAGTGAGTGTGCTGCATGGTGTGAGTGGTGAAGTGTGTTTAAGAGGATGGCAGAGAGGGGGGGCGGGTCTGGCCACTCTTAAGGTGAGGTGTGAGGTTGCTTCTGCTTTGTTTACTCTCCCGCCCCACCTCACGCCACAGCTACCAACCCTCACTCCCTCCTTCCCTCCCTCCCTCCCGCCCCGCTTGCACCAACACAACAACACACAAACAGGGTACAAACACCACACCCACAACATGCTCTTACTCTGACTCCCGCATTACACACCGATAAAACAAATCTTCCGTTTATCGACTTTTGGGGACCTGGAAAAATATCATCAGTGAGTGGAAACACGCGTGATAATTATTGCCAAAAATACAATAAGGAATCGAAACATTAAGGAATTGAAGGTAAAGGGAATGTACGATTGACTATACAGCATTATTCACGATGGATAATAACTAACCCGGGAGTGGAAGTAACTACACATTGTCTCACTATAACATTACACCCAACATTTACAAAGAATCTATGCACACAATACGGTAAAACCAAAGCAAACTGCAACATTGATCCAACACACACACACACACACACACACACACACACACACACACACACACACACACACACACACACACACACACACACACACACACACACACACACACACACTTTACTTTACTTTACTTTACTTTACTTTACTTTACTTTACTTTACTTTACTTTACTTTACTTTACACACACACACACATACATGAAACTTACAATACATTCTCAACCACACACACATATATAGGCACACACGAGAGAAAATATCATCGTAAAGTTAAGAAAATATGTTGCCTATATTTTCCCTTATGAGATCTGATTTACACTCAAAGTGGAGCCTCTCAAATAATCAACATATGGTTTAAGAACATTTTTATAGATGATTCCCCCAAGCCCTTGGAAAAAATTCTTGATACCTTTGGGAATGGATCGTTCACAGTTAGCAAGGATAAATAAATGAAAATGAGATACAAGAGAGAGAGAGAGAGAGAGAGAGAGAGAGAGAGAGAGAGAGAGAGAGAGAGAGAGAAGCATTGTTCCTAATGCCTCTACTGTAGCAAGGGTTGGGTTGGGTGCTCTTATACCACTTTCTTGCCAACACCTGCCCTGCTTAAAATATCTGGAGAGCCGCGTCCCGAGTGCTAATGATATGCGTAAGTGAAATGCGGGGAAGCTGGGATCTCTAATTAGGTCTGAGGTGGAGTGTGGAGATTGGCAGAGCAAAGGAAGAGTGGTGGTGTGTGTGTGTGTGTGTGTGTGTGTGTGTGTGTGTGTGTGTGTGTGTGTGTGTGTGTGTAAAGTGGAAACAGTGTGTGTGTGTGTGTAAAGTGGTAAAAGTGTGTGTGTGTGTAAAGAGGAAAAAGTGTGTGTGTGTGTAAAGAGGAAAAAGTGTGTGTGTGTGTAAAGAGGAAAAAGTGTGTGTGTGTGTAAAGAGGAAGAATTGTGTGTGTGTGTAAAGAGGAAAAAGTGTGTGTGTGTGTGTAAAAAGGAAAAAGTGTGTGTGTGTGTGTGTTAGTAAAGTATAAAAAAAGTATGGAGAAGAGAACAATCAAATATAAGTACAAAGAAGTAAAGAAAACATTTAGGTGGCATAACGAAAGCATGGAAGCACAGGAAAAGACCCAAGTGTGTGTGCGTGTTTGTGTGTGTGTGTGTGTGTGTGTGTGTGTGCTCGGTTAACAAAAATAAAAACGACAGGGATTAGCACTCAGAAAAGACAATAGAGTCAAGCAATACACTCACTTACTTAATTAACCCAAATTATACTGTTACGCTTGTGTTACCACGTATAATACAACAATTGCCTCATCAACTTGTATCTTGATTATCTGAATATAGTTATCTCAGGGTATAAAAAAAAATTACAGACATTTTCCCACTGTGGTATAGACAAAAACCCAAATTGAAATGGGTAATTGGTAACTGTGTAATGGGAACTGTAATTGTGCATCTGGTGGTGTAATTGGTTCGACTGCATGATACTGTTATTGTGTTATTGTTGTTGTTACTGTTGTTATTATTATTATTTTTATTTTTATTTTCATTTTCATTTTCATTTTCATTTTCATTTTCATTTTCATTTTCATTTTCATTTTCATTTTCATTTTTATCATTATCATTATCATTATCATTATCATTATCATTATCATTATCATTATCATTATCATTATCATTATCATTATCATTATGAGGGTGGTGATGATAATGATGGTGATAATGATAAAGGGAGCAGTGTGTGATAATAATGATGGTGATAATGATGAGGAGAGCAGTGAGTGGTGATGATAATTTTAATAATGATGAGGGTAGCAGTGAGTGATGATAATGATGGTGATAATGATGAGGGTAGCAGTGAATGATAATAATGATGGTGATAATGATGGTGATAATGAGGCTGGCGTCCTTCACTCCCCATCAGTTCCTACACCATCAACATTGAGGACGTGTTTGGCCTTCCCTCTCCCTATCTCCCTCTCTCCCTCCCCTCTCCCTCCCCCTCCCTCTCTCCCTCTCTCCCTCTCTCCCTCTCCCCTCCCTCTCTCCCCTCCCTCTCTCCCCTCCCTCTCCCCCCTCCCCCCTCTACCCCCTCCCCCTCTCCCCCCTCCCCCCTCTACCCCCTCCCCCTCTCCCCCTCCCCCCTCCCTTTCCCCCTCCCTCTTTCCCTCCCTCCCTCTCCCCCTCCATCTCCCCCCTCCCTCCTTATACACTCACTTCCTTTTCATTATCATTCCTTCTCCTTTCTCTCATGATTCAACCTCTCTCATAATTGAACCTATCTCATAACTCCCTTTTTCTTAGGCAGTCACTTTCCCTTCATACCACTCATAACTCTCCCTCTCCCTCACACACTGATTTCCTCATTTGAAACTCATTTTTCATTTTCTCTCTCACCATTCTCATTCCTATTATTTTCCTCCATCTTCATTGCCTCGTCCTCGTAAAACCCTTTTCCACATAATAGTTCATCATATCCCTATACCTCGATTTCTTTCAAAACTACATCTTCCTTCTTGTAACTATCTTCTTCTCCTTCACATCCATCCCCTCCTCACATTCATATAATAGCCTCACCTGCCTCACATCTCCTGTACAGCTTTTCTCTCCTAACATTACCTCATATACTTAATCTTAACCCCCCCCCCCCATCTCTCTCTCTCTCTCTCTCTCTCTCTCTCTCTCTCTCTCTCTCTCTCTCTCTCTCTCTCTCTCTCTCTCTCTCTCTCACAACTTACAATAGTTTGAACGTGAATATTATTTTGCTGAAGCGCCTGACGATCCATTTCTGACATTGACCAAACTATAATAATTTCTTTCCTTACTGAGAGAACCACTTATGATGGGATCTACTTAAAACCGGTTTGTTTCTCTCGACTTAACCCACGAGTTTTCACTTTGTTGGAGAAGCTACGGTAATTTTTTTTTTTTTTAAGTCTACTTCTTGGTTAGGATTCTTTGATTAACGTTAGAGGACATAATTATAATGATACAAGACACCCCCACTCAACAACAACAGTAATATAGAGTAGAATAGCATAATTGTAATTGATAAAGCCAGGGAGATCAGTTTCTTTGAGTATGTGGTGGCTTGGCTTAATTAAGGGTAGAGAATACTTTTGGTATAATAAAGTGCATTAATTCCTGGAAAATATGCCAGGAAATAGTGCTCGGATAACAAAAATTATGGTGTCCTGTTGCTTGGAATTGTTTGGAGGAATCAGTTGCTCCTGATTTACCAACACTGAAACTTCCCCCTTAATGAATGAATGAATGATGTTTAGTATGTAAGAAAGTTTATGGGTTCGAGTCTCGACTGTGTTTGAGAAGCTGAGTAAAAATCAGATAATTACAGAAAAAAGCCAGGGCCATTAAGGGGATTAAGGGGATGATGCTCCCTTGATGGTAAATTGGAAAGCTAATGATTCTTCCAGTTCAACCCAACCCAATCTCCATCCCTACCCAATTCTACCCAACTCAACCCAACCAAATCAAATCAAACCCCGAACCCAATTCAACCCAACAGAGCCCAATTCGACCCAACCCACCCCAATTCGACCCAACCCACCCCAATTCAACCCAACCCACCCCAATTCAACCCAACCCACCCCAATTCAACCCAACCCACCCCAATTCAACCCAACCAACCCCAATTCAACCCAACCCAACCAATTCCAACTAAATCCCAAGCCAACCCAACCAAAGTCTAACCCAAAGACACTGGGCGGCACTAATTGTCTTTATTTAAGTTGGTGCAAATATTATGAAGCTTGGTGGGTACCGTGGTCACGTCTGGGCACTCGGCAACTCTCCATGGATATGGCTACGAGCAAACCAACACCAACCACCATCAGGACCCCTCATTCCCCCCTCCTGCCTTCCCCCCTCCACTCCCCACTCTCCCACCCCCTTCCTCAATCACCGTATTTCTTCCTTTCCTCCTCTCTGTCGTTTATTAGCTCTCCTTCCTCTCTTCCTTTCTTTCATTCTCTTTCCTCTCCTCCCTCATCTTTTCTGCTTAGACGGACAGACGAATAAACAATTGAAATAACAGACGAACAAAAGGGCAGCATATTAGTATCAATAGATGAAGGGGAAATAGGTGGTGCAGGGAAGAAATGGGTGCGGGGAAACATGAGTATACAAGAGGGCGATTGAGGTGCGAAGGAATACAATGGAAGAGAAATAATGGGGGAATGTGATGGAGTGAAGGTGTAGCCTACAGATGCATGTAGATGATGAGCGGTCATTAGACATGAGGAAAATCAAAGGAACTATGTGATAATGGGAGGTGTCGGGAAGAAACTGGTATAAATAAAGTATGAGGGAATAGGAGGCAATTGTATCTAGAAAAACACTTGCTATATACAGTACAATAAGAGCGAGTGATGAGATATGGGACGTGTATTAACCCTAGAATGACTGGGGCTTTCCTTCGACTTTGTAAAGCGTCTGTTGTTAGCCCCTGCATATTATTTAGGTCTTAATTATTTTCTTAAGTGTTAATTGAACCCTTTTTTCACCTTTGAACGATAGTAGTGATTTTCTTTAAGAAAAAAAAAATGCTTGGTGGTAAGCATAAAAAAGTCGACCATTGTGTAAGATTTACTGCAGAATTGGTTACATATGAGGAATGTATAAGTGAGGTTTATATGAGGGACCATGAGGTGAAGTTGTTAGGGTTGGTTTCCTTCTCAGTTGTGCTACAGGACCGTAATGCTGGGTGCCAAGGCGTGCCGGATACCGAGAACACTGGGGTTGCTTGGTGCGCCACCGGTCACGTCCCACGCTACGGCCGGCAGTCAGCGGTCACGCCTCACGACCCACACCCGAGCAACACCGTCATGCTACGCGACTCTAACCAGAAACGCACACCGCCATTTCGGATGAGTGTGAGAGGTATTATTTGCCGGCCGTCAAGTGAGACCCTTATTAAAACGAGTTGATCCCGCGAGGAGTGCTACCAGCCGGGGCCTAACAAGCTCCTCTTCTCCCACTATTTACATTCACAGCTTGCCTTTCCGAGCCCACATATTTTCACTTCCCGAAACACCTCCAGCTCACGCCTCCTCCGGCAATTTGTCACCGGCGTTCAGTGAGACTATACAGGCGTTTCTGGCATGACCAAATGGGGAAACAGGCCGAGGTAGTTTAGCTG
>JAWQEG010004795.1:0-50000 GCA_033782935.1 Petrolisthes cinctipes | reverse complement strand
ACTAACATCAGGTGATAATATAAGGAATCACAACAAAATCCCCATCGCTCCAGGTTGAATTTTAAGCATTCTCATTTACTTCATCCTCCATTCTCATTCAGGATTGCTTTGCTCAGATCCCCAGGAGTCCTTATCTGACCGAAGGACGGAGGAAAAGGTTTCTCGCTTTATACTCTGTTCTTAATGCTTGTAATGGCCACCCAGGTAGACAAGTTGATAGCGGGGAAAAAAAATGTGTTTTAAAGACCATTTTATTATGTCGGGAGGAAACTGTTGGGCAATCAGCGACATAAAAATATTTCCGATTCCAACACACACACACACACACACACACACACACACACACACACACACACACACACACAGACACACACACACACACACACACGGCCTTCCAACTACATAATCCACCACAAACTCAGTCCCCCCCACAACCCAAGTAACACATCCACCTCCCACGTATTGGTTTGAGCAGCAGAAGGTCCTGAGTGAGTGAGGGTGGTCTGGCAGAGATGGATACAACCAAGGCTACAGCTGAACACAGACAGACAGACAGACAGACAGGCCGTGACGGGGGTAGAGTTGCGGCCACCCACCTCACTCACCTCTCAGTCAGTTCACCTCCTATACATCTCTCGGTCACTCCACCTCACACTTCACCCCCCTGCCACCTCACCCCCCATCCACCTCACCCCCCATCCACCTCACCCCCCATCCACCTCATCCCATATCCACCTCACCTTCCATCCACCTCACCTTCCATCCACCTCACCCATCATCCACCTCACCCACCATCCACCTCACCTTCCATCCACCTCACCCCCCATCCACCTCACCCATCATCCACCTCATCCATCATCCACCTCACCTCCCATCCACCTCACCCATCATCCACCTCACCCATCATCCACCTCACCCATCATCCACCTCACCCATCATCCACCTCACCCATCATCCACCTCACCTCGAACTTATCTTCCAGAACGACGAAGGGGAAAAAACATAAAAACAAAAAGAGATACGTGTAATATCCCTTAGTTTCCTCCGTCCTTGCCCCACTTTCGCCGTCTTCTCTACAAAAATCCACAAAAATACGAGTCCCTCTGGCGACAGTTCCGGAAAGTTTGCTGCTAATTGTTACTAAGGGAAGGGGAATGTTATGGCTCTCCTTCCTTCCTTCCTTCCTTCCTTCCTTCCTTCCTGCACCACTGTCGGGATGTTAGTGACATTTGTTCCTCGTCCACACAGAAGGAAGCGAGGGTCCAGTTGATTCCAATAAAGAGAACATCACATAAATAGAATGATAAGAGTCACATAAGTAGGCAGTCAGACATGCATACACACAGACAGACATTTAACTAGACGCAGGCAGACACACACATAAATAGACACAGACAGACAAACAGACAGACACATGAACACACAGACACATAAATAGAAACAAAACAGATAACATGAGGGAATAAAGATGGCAAGAGAGAAAGGAACAAACAGACAGAGCAGTAAGGAACAGATAATAATTATAGCAAGCAGGTTTGAAAGATAAGGCAGCCTAATAAAGGGAATTAATTAATGTGTACAGAGTTGAGTGAGACTGATGACCGAACCCCCTCACCCCTCACTCCTCCTCCTCCCTCACCCCCCAACCCTCACTCCTCACCCCTCACCCCTCACCCCTCACCCCTCACCCCTCCTCCTCCCTCACCCCCCTACCCTCACCCCTCACACACCCCTCACCCCCACCCCTCACCCCTCCTCCCTCACCCCTCCTCCCTCACCCCTCCTCCTCCCTCACCCCCCAACCCTCCTCTTCCTATATACGCTGCATGATTATTATATTGAGTGGGCGAATGTGGGTTGCGAATGTATCATACTAGCAGATGTGAATAAAATGACGGATGGGGTTGTAATGATTGATGAAATACTGTGATTTTCGTAACACTCTAGTCAGATGATGAGAAGGTAATAGAGACCCACGATACAGTAGCAGCGGGAGAGATCATTGGAAGTTGAGGGATTGTCATGAAACTTTATATATATATATATTTATTTTTTGGAAGGGGAGGGGATATTGCAGTTTGCTCCATAGTTTCATTAAATATTAGGCATTGCGAAAATATTGTTTAGAGAATGGAAGTATCATTATGAGGAGGAACATGTATTGGTGATGTTTTGTTGCAGTTTCTATAGATGGAAAGCAGAAATGTCGTCAATGAAAGGTTCCTCCAAAAATTGTGTTTTTTTTTTTCATCCGGAAACATGACCAGATGAACAAAATTAATGGTGTCCTGTTACTTGGAATAGTTTGGAGGAATCATATGCTCCAGATTTACCAACACTGAACTTCCTCCTTAAAATGCAATGTTCTTACTATAGAGTTGCCTGTGGATATTTACCTTCATCTATCAAACTGTGTGACTAACCGACACCCAATTACTCTTTTGAGTTGCGAAATAATGCTTCCTCTGACAATTAAGGAGCAACTAGACGTTTAATAGTGCCTTAACTTTTAGTAATTAGTGGTAGAGTAACAGCAGAAGGGACTGTAAACGTGGGTGAGGGTTTAATAGCATCCCATAATGAAGCTATAAGTGGCTATATGATAGAAGATAGGTTTACAGCACTGTCGTTAAGTTTAATAGAGCACGGTAATATAGCAATGAACGATGTCATAATCTAGAAGGGTGGAGGGTTGAGGTCGATAAGGGAGGAGAAGAGCAGGGGAAGAGGAGAGGGAGAGAAAATAGGGAGAGTATAGGAAAAAGGGGAAGAGAAGGGGAGAGAAGGACAGAGAGGTGTAAGGTAGGGGAAAAAGAGAGTCTAGGGTAAGACAGGCAGGTGAGGTAGGTAAGAGCAGTAATCTATGGGTAAACAAGACAAGAGAAGGTGATTGATGTTATTAGTCAGGAAATGAACAATAGAATAATAGGATTCTAATAATTATATATTTTTAAACGATATATCAATTGAATTCTTATTATATGTATTTTTGGTAATGTATTCAGTATGTGTTATGAAAAAAATAAAAATAAAATGAATATATAAATGACTTACTGGCATAAATCATGGCCACTGACCCTCTGTAGGTAAAAGGGAAGGGTCATAAGGGTCACTCAGCCACCAAAAACTTGCTGGCTTACGGCAAATAAAGGGGGCAAAATATTGTTGGAGAATTGGAGGCGGCTAGTTCCTCCATACTAAACCACAAAACAGCATATTTACTTGGAGGAACGCTGTTTTGTGACGCAATTTGGAGGAAAGAAACACATCCAATTCGACCACAATACATGGCCCCTTTAATGGTCTGGGTGGACGCCTGGCACTGGGAGTCTCTATAGTGAAGGTTTACAAGGAGTTCCGGGGTTGGGAAGGTAATTTGGGTACGATTATGAGTCCGTATCACCTCACTAATTGTCCTAATGACTCCAATAAAACGTCCAATTATGGCTGGTGCAAGTTGGCCACGCCCCTGGCTAGGAAGAGGCGGGGCTACTCGCTGTTTGTCTTGCTGGTCACACGAGACACCACCACTTACCTATTATTAAAGGGTCTGTGAAGTTGCCTGCCTGCTGTGAACGGGTGGAAGTTACTGATTTCTCCAGACTTTAATTAACACAAAGCAACACCAATAATGAGGGAATCTATTTCGTGGTGTAGTCTGAAGGAAACAGTAGCCTTCATATAACAGACATCATCATAGGGTTCCTACACACCGGGCTCCTTCATGATACAAATCCTAATTCCCTATACCTTCCCTCCCTCCTTCCCTCTCTTCCTACTTCGTCTACCTTGTTTGTCCATTGGCTTACGCTCTATTGTTTTGATGCCCTATCTTATTATCTGCAATCCCATTCATAAACCTATCAGTCAATCAATTAATTTTTTCCTTGGCGTTTTCACATTCAGTTCTTTCTTGTTCTGACTGTACCCTGCCTACCTCATCTCTCTTTATAAATTCTTCCCCTGCCAGCTTTGTCTTTTCTCATTTGTTTTGACTATCCCCTGCCCGTACCGACATCAAGGCAGTATGCAAAAGAATTAACTGATACTATACTCGTCTTCCTTGCCTCTATTCCCAGTTGTAATTCTGCCTGGGAAAATCTGCCTTTGAAATTGCTGCAGTCAGAAAGAAGAGTATAGCCAGTATATTTCTGTGTTGTTGTCTTGGAATGCTTCGAGGGACGTTCAAGGTTCCATCATGATGTGCTTGGATTTCTTCATAATAGAGTGATCGCCCTTAAGGTACGGACCCTGTGATGTAGTCGGAAAATTGGAGGTAAATGAGCCCTTCAATTACTGCCGCGAAACACCACCTAAATGGAAGGAGTATATTTCGTGCATGGTGTTGTCAGGAGGAATCAGAAGCCCCCAATTCTCATATACTATCACAAGGTCCTTAAGGGTGTGGCTTTGTGTCAGAGAAACTCGCGATAAGAAAGTAGAAGCTATCTTGGACGACAATAATGCTGTCTTGTTCTGCCGTCAAAGTATCCTGTCACTTCCACAGGTGTGATATCAAAGTATTCCTTGTTGGCAGAAAATATGTGACGAAATAAAACAATAAAAAATATTTAAAAATTTTAAATCAATACAAAATAAAAATATAAAAATAAACACAGAATAAAGATAATATGAAAAGTAAGAATCAAATGCATGTGGAATATCGTAAAGCGGAACGATAAACACACACACACACACACGCACACACACACACACACACACACACACACACACACACCATTGCAATAGATGGTCGATTTAGATGATGATAGCAGTTTATATTGGGATGAAACACTCTCTCCTGGGGGTTGATGAGGGGAGGGGTGGGGGGCATTTGAAAAGAGGGAAGAGGTGGGTTGGGAAGAGAATGGGGGGCGGTATTGAAGAGGGAAATGAAGAAAGGGATGGGAAGGGAAGAGAATGGCTGAGTTGAAGAGGGGAAAGAAGGAAAGGGTGATAAGGGAAGGGAGAGTGGGAATTAAAAAGAAGAGAAGAGGTGGAAAAATAAAGGAAGGGAATTGGGAGGGGATTTGAAGAGAGAGAAAAGAAGAAAAGGGAAGTGAAGGGCGATACTGTTTACAATGGCAGCGTTCCCCACCCCCCTTCCCCCCACCCCCACCCTTTGAACTGTATGTGCATGTGTGGTGGTTTAGGAGAGCAATTCCCTTCACCCCCTCTATTGTTTCGATAGACCAAAATTTTCCCACAGGTGCTTGTATGATGGGATGCTAGGTCCCAGTTTATATGCTTACATCACAATAAAATCTTTCGACAAATGTTGATGTGAGAGAGAGAGAGAGAGAGAGAGAGAGAGAGAGAGAGAGAGAGAGAGAGAGAGAGAGAGAGAGAGAGAGTTAAGTTTGTCAGTTTGTGTTTTTGTCTTTACTCCTCTTATGAATCCATCAATCTGTTTCTTCTCGTTAGTTTTCTGTATCACTTTCTCTTTCCCTCCCTGTCTCTTTATCAAACTCTTACTCTATCTGTCTATGTATTGTATCCCTTCATCTCACTCCCGTTCTCTTTCCACATTTCCACTACTCGGAACACTTGTCTTTTTATACAGTACGGTAGACGATCAATATGTACAGGGTGTCCAAAAAGTCTTTAAGGGGTGGGTATAGTTTTGGTCTTTTTGGAGATAATGATTCCTCCAAACTATTCCCAGCAACGGGCCACTATTATTTTTGTTAACCTGGTTCTGTTTCCTGACATACTTTGGAGGAATCAAGGCTCTCTAATGTTCCAAAAGTATACTCTCCCCTTAACTGATTAATAAACACAATTACTCTACAGCTATGGTAGATACGAACATTAAATTTTGTCATTATATATGTTAACCAATTACTAAATTTTTGCTTTACTTTCTTACAGATGGCACTGTAATTACTCGGTCTGTACCTAACTTGGATAATGAATGTGTAATAAAGGTTGTAAATCAGTGAAGGACCCCCGTGATGTAGTCAGAATTTTGGAGTTTAGTGAGTCCTTCAAACATTGCCACGACACACCAAATACACTGAAGGAACTTGTTTTCTGGCGTAGTCGGGAGGAATCAGAAGCCACCAGATTTCATCCACGATCACATGGGGTCCCTTAATTAAAGACTTTATGGACAACCTGTATATTGCTTAGTGTCCTTTGTATTCCACCCCTCCCATCATAACACAATGCACTATAATGTGTCTGTATAGTGCCAATCGGTCTCATTGGTTCACCTTTCCTGATGCTCTGTGTGTTTCTTTCCTGGTCGCTATATATGTGTCTCCCTATACCTGGCGATCAGTGACTCCTTCCTTACAGCTCAGTTGACACACTTGTTATTCCTCTTGTGTCCCCTTTCCTGCTCCATTAAGCTTATTTTCTCCCTGTTCACTTGTCATTCCTTTTCTTTCCGCTGCTGTGTTGCTTATTCCATATTTTGTCTTTGGTTACTATTCCTACTCCTCTGTGATATATGATTCTACAGTATATTTCCTTCAAGTTGTTGCTGTGTTACCCACTCTCTATGAATAATTTGTGGTCGCTTCTTTGATTTTGTGTTGTTTTATTCCTGCTCGTTTGTGTCCCACGCCACCATCCCCTCTGTGGCTAAATCACAACTCCATTCTTCCTAACTCCATCTCAACTACCTTCTTATGTTTCTATGTTACCATATTTACTGTACTTTATCATCCTCTCCCTGATTTCAGTGGTCCCTGTACTGATTCTCTGTGATCCCTTTCTTGGTTCTCAGTGAAGCTTTATGTTCGTTTGTGCTCTTCTTTGTTTCTCTATAATGCTAATTTTCTCTTTCCCAACTGTGGATGTAGTATCACACCTGCACGTCAGTACACAGGTGTTGTAGTAAGCATGCATTGGTTATATGTTATCACATGTGGAACAAGTGTTATTATCTCTGAGGAAAACCCAATACACCTAGTAATTACTGGTTACCTTAATGATATAATTTCGGTCCTGAATATCATTATTTATTTTTGAATTAAAAATTTACATTCGATATTAAACACCGCGGATAAGATTTCAAAATTACCGATATAAATATCACTTAAAATTGGCAAGTTGTTATTATGCCATCCTGCCTGAGCCAGTGACGAGGTGTAATAGTAGGGTTAGTTAGTGTAATAGGGGTCCCTGTTACTAGTAATGGGATAATTTTGCGTACAGCCTTCCCACTGAGGCTGCGGTCGCTGCTGCACAACCATTCCTGGAAATTACAGGCGCCTTTTGTACGGCAGACGGTATATGTCCGCAGTAGTTAAACATGATTGGTCGATACCACCCGGGAGATAGGAGTTCCACTCCTGCCATTCAGAAGCAAGTAAATAATATACTTTGTTGTCATCTTACCGTCAGCTAAAGAATGACACAGACTATATGCATTTTGTATTTGAAGAGGAATCAATGTGGAGACAGAAATAAAATATTAAAGTAATCCGTGTAGACAAAAAGAAAATAATCTTAGTAACTACATCAGGAATAATTCATGCATTGGTTATAGGAAGGGGTTTTCCTGTGGCATCATTAGTCATCTGGTTATATAATGATATAAAGATGCCACAAGAAAGCCTCTTCTTACAATATATATATTATTATTATCATATTGTACATGGAAATAATTTTGACCAGTGGACGTTCGTAATGCTTCCATACAGACGAGAATAATACCCCTGGTGGCAGATAGATATAACATGTAAATAATGGCTGTAAAAACATGACATCACATAGGAATCCATGTTCACCGTCATGAATATTCGCTGGATCGAACATTACACGTGAGGAAAGAAGTTGTCTTGGGGAACCATCATTTGAATTTATTTCTACGCTATAAATTCCGATAGAAAAAAAAAAACAATATTTATATATATATTCGGGAAGGGAAAAAATACTCCCAGGGAAAACAAAAATATGATGTAGTATTTTCATAAGGGCGTTGAGGAAGCACCCTAATTGTAGCGACATCCTGCGGCCAATTGGGGGAAAATAATAATGTGAAACTTGAGAGGTCGTAATGCCTTATTTCCTGCATAAAGACGTCAGCCCTGGTTGCCACTTACGAACACCATCCCACCTACACACACACACACACACACACACACACACACACACACACACACACACACACACACAAACCATACAGATTCTCCACCACCAAACACACACTAAGGCCCGTAGTTTAGAAAAAAATAAGGGCCCTTACTGGAGCTCTATGAATCCTCCAAAATAATCCAGGCCACAGAACCCTTAAGTATTTTTCATAGGGAATATCTGTTGCCCGGAGTAGTTTGGAGAATTCATAGCGCTCCAGTAAGGACCCTAACATTATTTAAAACTACGGGCCTTAGTCCTCTTTTCATTTGCACTATCCACCCCTAAAGTATACATTATCCACTTCCCACGTACACTATCCACTTTCCACGTACACTATTCATCTCCCACGTACATTATCCACATCTCACGTACACTATCCACCTCCCACGTACACTATCCACCTCCCACGTACATTATCCACATCTCACGTACACTATCCACCTCCCACGTACATTATCCATCTTCCACGTACATTGTCCATCTTCCCCGTACACTATTCACATCCCACGTATAGGTGGTGGATTATAGGTGGTGGTGGTGGTGGTGTGGTGAGTGAAGAGGTGGGTGATAGGTAACAGGTAGGTGGTTGTAGTGGGTGCTGATGCTGGTGGGGGGCACTGGTGGAGGAAGAGGTGGGTGGTAGGTGGTAGGTGGTGCTGAAGCAGGAGGAGAAAGAGGTGGGTGGGTAGTGGGTGGTGGGTGGTAGGTGGTGTTGGTGAAAGGAAAGGGGTGTTATCCTGCATAAAGACGTCAAGCCACGGCCCTGATTGCAAGCGCCTGGATAATGGGAACCCTGTGGTGGGGATGCAGAAGAGGGACGAAGCTCACTTGCATATATGGGGGGAGGGGGCTGTGTGTGTGTGTGTGTGTGTGTGTGTGTGTGTGTTGGGTTGTGTGTGTGTGTGTGTGTGTGTGTGTGTGTGTGTGTGTGTGTGTGTGTGTGTGTGTAATGGATTTTGTTGTATGCATGTGTGTGTGTGTGTGTGTGTTGGGCGCGTGTATGTGTGTGTGTTGTATATATGTTGGGTTTTGTTGTGTGTGTGTGTAATGTTTTGTAGTGTAATGGAGAGGTACTATTTTCCGTATAACTATATCATTAATAAAGGGGGGTGGGATATGAAGACAACAACCACCTTTTCAGCCTGCCAGGGAAGGGGTGTATTATAATTGCTGGAGGAGAGGAAGTATTATAATTTTCTTTCTCGCTCACAATCAAAAGGGAGAATAATCGACCATATACCTGTCCGATAAGCCACATGACGCCTCACGAATCGGTTGGCTGGAAGGAAGCTGGTAAGTAGGTAGAACGAAAGGCTGATGAGTAGAACGGAAGGCTGGCAGGAAGGATGAATGAATGGTTGGTTGGTTGGTTGGTAGCTGTGATGAAATGAAAGTTGGTCGAAGGGAAGAAAACATTAAGACCGTGACTTGAGTGACTATTATCATCATTGGGAGGAATGGTTGGGTGGGAAGGACAAACGGATGGATGAAAGAGAGTCGAGAGAAGTCTGTGTACTGTATATATGTTGTGAGTGAGACTGATTTCAAGGACGAGTGTTTGGGAAGTGGTTGGTACTTAAGAAAATATAACGAGAGGGAGAGAAAGTGTGTGTGTGTGTGTGTGTGTGTGTGTGTGTGTGTGTGTGTGTGTGTGTGTGTGTGTGTGTGTGTGTGTGTGTGTGTGTGTGTGTGTGTGTGTGTGTGTGTGTGTGTGTGTGTGTGTGTGTGTGTGTGTGTGTGTGTGTGTGTGTGTGTGTGTGTGTGTGTGTGTGTGTGTGTGTGTGTGTGTGTGTGTGTGTGTGTGTGTGTGTGTGTGTGTGTGTGTGTGTGTGTGTGTGTGTGTGTGTGTGTGTGTGTGTGTGTGTGTGTGTGTGTGTGTGTGTGTGTGTGTGTGTGTGTGTGTGTGTGTGTGTGTGTGTGTGTGTGTGTGTGTGTGTGTGTGTGTGTGTGTGTGTGTGTGTGTGTGTGTGTGTGTGTGTGTGTGTGTGTGTGTGTGTGTGTGTGTGTGTGTGTGTGTGTGTGTGTGTGTGTGTGTGTGTGTGTGTGTGTGTGTGTGTGTGTGTGTGTGTGTGTGTGTGTGTGTGTGTGTGTGTGTGTGTGTGTGTGTGTGTGTGTGTGTGTGTGTGTGTGTGTGTGTGTGTGTGTGTGTGTGTGTGTGTGTGTGTGTGTGTGTGTGTGTGTGTGTGTGTGTGTGTGTGTGTGTGTGTGTGTGTGTGTGTGTGTGTGTGTGTGTGTGTGTGTGTGTGTGTGTGTGTGTGTGTGTGTGTGTGTGTGTGTGTGTGTGTGTGTGTGTGTGTGTGTGTGTGTGTGTGTGTGTGTGTGTGTGTGTGTGTGTGTGTGTGTGTGTGTGTGTGTGTGTGTGTGTGTGTGTGTGTGTGTGTGTGTGTGTGTGTGTGTGTGTGTGTGTGTGTGTGTGTGTGTGTGTGTGTGTGTGTGTGTGTGTGTGTGTGTGTGTGTGTGTGTGTGTGTGTGTGTGTGTGTGTGTGTGTGTGTGTGTGTGTGTGTGTGTGTGTGTGTGTGTGTGTGTGTGTGTGTGTGTGTGTGTGTGTGTGTGTGTGTGTGTGTGTGTGTGTGTGTGTGTGTGTGTGTGTGTGTGTGTGTGTGTGTGTGTGTGTGTGTGTGTGTGTGTGTGTGTGTGTGTGTGTGTGTGTGTGTGTGTGTGTGTGTGTGTGTGTGTGTGTGTGTGTGTGTGTGTGTGTGTGTGTGTGTGTGTGTGTGTGTGTGTGTGTGTGTGTGTGTGTGTGTGTGTGTGTGTGTGTGTGTGTGTGTGTGTGTGTGTGTGTGTGTGTGTGTGTGTGTGTGTGTGTGTGTGTGTGTGTGTGTGTGTGTGTGTGTGTGTGTGTGTGTGTGTGTGTGTGTGTGTGTGTGTGTGTGTGTGTGTGTGTGTGTGTGTGTGTGTGTGTGTGTGTGTGTGTGTGTGTGTGTGTGTGTGTGTGTGTGTGTGTGTGTGTGTGTGTGTGTGTGTGTGTGTGTGTGTGTGTGTGTGTGTGTGTGTGTGTGTGTGTGTGTGTGTGTGTGTGTGTGTGTGTGTGTGTGTGTGTGTGTGTGTGTGTGTGTGTGTGTGTGTGTGTGTGTGTGTGTGTGTGTGTGTGTGTGTGTGTGTGTGTGTGTGTGTGTGTGTGTGTGTGTGTGTGTGTGTGTGTGTGTGTGTGTGTGTGTGTGTGTGTGTGTGTGTGTGTGTGTGTGTGTGTGTGTGTGTGTGTGTGTGTGTGTGTGTGTGTGTGTGTGTGTGTGTGTGTGTGTGTGTGTGTGTGTGTGTGTGTGTGTGTGTGTGTGTGTGTGTGTGTGTGTGTGTGTGTGTGTGTGTGTGTGTGTGTGTGTGTGTGTGTGTGTGTGTGTGTGTGTGTGTGTGTGTGTGTGTGTGTGTGTGTGTGTGTGTGTGTGTGTGTGTGTGTGTGTGTGTGTGTGTGTGTGTGTGTGTGTGTGTGTGTGTGTGTGTGTGTGTGTGTGTGTGTGTGTGTGTGTGTGTGTGTGTGTGTGTGTGTGTGTGTGTGTGTGTGTGTGTGTGTGTGTGTGTGTGTGTGTGTGTGTGTGTGTGTGTGTGTGTGTGTGTGTGTGTGTGTGTGTGTGTGTGTGTGTGTGTGTGTGTGTGTGTGTGTGTGTGTGTGTGTGTGTGTGTGTGTGTGTGTGTGTGTGTGTGTGTGTGTGTGTGTGTGTGTGTGTGTGTGTGTGTGTGTGTGTGTGTGTGTGTGTGTGTGTGTGTGTGTGTGTGTGTGTGTGTGTGTGTGTGTGTGTGTGTGTGTGTGTGTGTGTGTGTGTGTGTGTGTGTGTGTGTGTGTGTGTGTGTGTGTGTGTGTGTGTGTGTGTGTGTGTGTGTGTGTGTGTGTGTGTGTGTGTGTGTGTGTGTGTGTGTGTGTGTGTGTGTGTGTGTGTGTGTGTGTGTGTGTGTGTGTGTGTGTGTGTGTGTGTGTGTGTGTGTGTGTGTGTGTGTGTGTGTGTGTGTGTGTGTGTGTGTGTGTGTGTGTGTGTGTGTGTGTGTGTGTGTGTGTGTGTGTGTGTGTGTGTGTGTGTGTGTGTGTGTGTGTGTGTGTGTGTGTGTGTGTGTGTGTGTGTGTGTGTGTGTGTGTGTGTGTGTGTGTGTGTGTGTGTGTGTGTGTGTGTGTGTGTGTGTGTGTGTGTGTGTACGGGGCTAACTAATAAAAGTGTGTGTGTGTGTGTGTGTGTGTGTGTGTGTGTGTGTGTATATATATATATATGTGTGTGTGTGTGTGTGTGTGTGTGTGTGTGTGTGTGTGTGTGTGTGGAGGGGACTAACTAATAACACAAAAGGAAGAAGGTAGATGAGATTAATTAACTGGACGTTAGCTAGTCGAGAGTAGGAATAAATAATCTGAAAGGTGGCTATGGAGTGAAGTTGTTTGATAAGTTGAGTGTAAGTTACAAGAGAACTGACGTGGCAGAATCTCAAATCCCACACTATAGAAAGGAGAGATAAAAACTGTACCACGGGAAAAAATTACCACTGGAAGGGGTCGGTCAGCTTGGTTGTCAATATAACGGTACCGGTATCTTAAAGGCTGATCTTGGTCATTTTCAAAGTTTGTGAGTATTTATTTTTTAGCAGACATTGATGGTCATATAGAAAAGTCATCATTACACATATACATTCTCATATCGCCCCACCATAATTTTTATAAACCAAGAATTTTTATCAACATGGAAGTAACCCTAAGCAAAATTTATAAATGACACACACCACTTAAATGACACACACCACTTACCGAACCCAACTGAAAGTAATTTTATATCTCTTTTAATCGCTGTGTGTATTTTTCGAGTTGTACACAGTAACATTTATCATGTAATAAAAAGCACTCATGATTCGTGTTAATGCAATAATGGGTCGTATTTTCTAATAATCAAATTGTGTGTTTAGTAATTCTGTGAGAGGTTTAAGAGAATTTCACAACTTTAAATGACAGTCAATCACCGGGAAGATATTTATTTGCTTTGGGGACTTACGAATGAAACAGCATGAATATATTTAATGCTCGTCTGCTTTAATCTTTTAGTTTTTTTTCCATGAAGCCGAGACATGGCAGGCATAGAAACTGCATTTGTAACTTGAACCCTTTGCTAGTGAGAGGCTATGAAGATTTTTGTGGTCTATTGGTGTATATGGCATGTGTACAGTTGCCAAAAGAGAAATTGCGACAAATCTTGATGGAACTGTAACCATAGTAATATCCACAACTATTTGTAGGGAATATAAGCATGTATAACAGAAGGAAATATACATATCCTTCTGTAATACATACTTATGATCCCTATTAACAACTATGGACATTAATATATTTAGTTTTCCATCAATAGTTGTTGCAATTCCTCTTTTGGCAACTGTACATATGATCATTTTAATAATATCGTTGTCGTGATCTTGTTACTATTTATCTTGTTCATCGTGTTGCACATTTTTTGCTATCTATTTCAAGTCTCACTTTAGCTACTTGTCTCCTCTGATCTTAATTTATTGTCATCACCTTTGTACAGTGTTATGGTTAACTCGTAAGATTTGTTTCGCAAAATTTCGCTCCAGTGACCAAATTCCATCAGCCGTATCCATACCTTGCCACTCATTCCTGATGATTCCTAAAATCTCCTGTCATCCCTCAACCCTTTTTCCTCTCTATCTCTCAAGCAGCATCACCAAACATGTTCTCTCTCTCTCTCTCTCTCTCTCTCTCTCTCTCTCTCTCTCTCTCTCTCTCTCTTGCATCCTTCGTAACTCAGCGGGAAGTGCTTCGATACTCAGGGTCTTATACCATTGGATGACGTATTGTAGATGTGGAATCAAACTCCCATGCAACGAATTCATGCTTATTCAGTCCACTCTCTCTTCTGGCATTTTCCCATCTCTACTGGCATAATCTATTCCAGCTGAAGTTATCCTATTCTTTCTCCTCGCATTCTACATTTTCTTTTGGTATGTTAAACTCGCTTATTCAACATCATTTAAAATCACTTCTATTTTTCAGGTAACTTTTCCACCATTATCCTCTTTTTCCCAGCTTTCCTTATCTCTTGATCCATCACCTCTTACACAAGTCTTGCTCATCGTCTCCTTCCCCAGACTCTCTTTCGTATGTGTCGTCTACTCACCCTCAAGTTCTCGCAACCTCCTTCAACCTCTATCTCAAATTCCTTCAGCGTCTCTCTCAACCTCCTTCAAGCTCTGTCTCAACCACCTTTAAGGAGGAAGTACCGTGTTGTTAAAACTGGAGCAACTGATTCCTCAAAACAATTCCCAGCAACCCAACACCATTATTTTTGTTCATCTGGTCTTGTTTCTTGGCATACTTTGGAGGAATCAAGGCCCTCCATTGTGACAAAAGTGAACTACCCTCTTAACCTCTCTCTCTCAACCTCCTTCAACCTCTATCTCAACCTACCTCGATCTCAAGCACAGTGCATGTCCAGTCTCACGGAACGTAATTGTCCGCTTATATATTTTAATTGACTGTAACTTGAGTAGGCTAAAAGTACAGAGGGAACGTAAAAAAAAATTGAGCAGATATAAAACAAATAGGAAAGCCTGGAAAAGTGGAGTCATGGTGGTTAATGATCACACAAGGGTTCGTCTGAGGGCACGAACGAAGAAGGAGGGAAATGGAGAGGCTTATGTATGGAGGGGGATGGGGGGACGAGGGAAGGGTAAAATGGGACAGGAGGGTGGGTGAAATAATTACATTTTTGTTCTTTGTACTGAAGTGTAAAGTTTCTATATTTGATTGATTTTAGGGTGAGGTACGAGAATGCTAATTGATTGATGGTTTTCGTGCACAAAAAAACATCACTTACAATTCAGATATTTGTTATAAATTTCACAGGCATATTATGATGTTTACATGTATTGGCTTTGAAAAATACAACCGTGGATAGAGTAACTGTTCTAGGTTGTGCTGGAGGAAAGGATGGATAGTCACGAAGATGCCAGAAAGTGGACATTTGTTGTGTGTCTGCATGTGGGTATTGGTGGAAATGGATAGACATACTAAAGGGAAGGTAATGGATAAGTGGATTCTGTTGGGTATGTGGAGGGTTGGATACTCTTGTGGATGCGGGAAAATCGATAGTAAAAGGGAAAAGGATATATAATTTTAATTTTCACCGACTATGTTTGAAATCTCTCGTGAATCGACGTGGAAGCGGTGTGATATATTTAAGTTGCGTAATTAATTTGTCCACCTTCATCTTATGTTTCCGTATATAGTGGAATATTGCCTGCAGTGATGTGGGCAATGCTTTAATTAAGGGACCCCTTGTTCTAGTCAGAAAATTGGAGGTTAGTGAATCCTTCAAATATTGCCACGAAACACCACCTATATGGAAGGTGCTTGTTTTGTGGCATGGTCAGGAGAAATCTGAAGCCTCCAATTTTAATACACGATCACAGGGTCCTTAATTAAGGGTTTTGACGCCTTTATGAACCCAAACTAATCCCGTTCCTCTCTTCTAATGACCCCTTTTCCATCTTTTTCTTTCGTTTCGTGCTGGCTGTCCCTCCTCTCTGTCTCCTACGAGTATTTCCTTATGGTACAAAGTCTTTCTGGCCTTACACAGTCTTCTTTCTTTCTCTTTACCAACACTCATCGCATGTTAGTTCAACCAACACTATACGCTATAATTAGGTTCACTCTAATTGCTTTTCTTCTTCTTCTTCTTCTCCTTCTTAATATCATTATTATTATTATTATTATTATTATTATTATTATTACTATTACTACTATTACTATTATTATTATTATTATTATTATTATTATTATTATTATTATTATTATTATTATTATTATTATTATTATTATTATTATTATTATTATTATTATTATTATTATTATTATTATTATTATTATTATTATTATTATTATTATTATTGTTATTGTTATTGTTATTGTTATTGTTATTGTTATTATTATTGTTATTGTTATTGTTATTTTAATTTAGTACAGTTACGAACAAAAGTCCTGTAACGGGTGAACGAAAGTGAACCGTGAGAGTGAATCTTATGAACCAATTATTACAGAGACCAACAACAACAGCTATCGTTTCGAACCATTATTTAGAGGCCTCGTTTCATTCCAAGGTGTTGCAGGACAATTGACCGTGACTGTACCACCACATACATACATACATACCAAGCTCGGACTGTCCTCAACATACAGGACTCTCGTGTGTGTGTGTGTGTGTGTGTGTGTGTGGGGTCAGGACTGGGACATTAAGCCTCACTACACATTTTCTCCAGATAAACTCACGCCTTACAAAAACCACGGAATCTTGGCAATAAACGCTCACAGGATCTTAATTGTGGTATTGTTCTCCCCCTTCTCTGCGGCTGAGGAATGGTAACGATAGCCTACCTGTTTCTTTAAGGGACCCTGTGATTATAGTCAGGAAATTGGAGGTAAATGAGTCCTTCAAATATTGCCACGAAACACCACCTATAGGGAAGGAGCGTGTTTCGTGGCATAGACAGGAGGAATCAGAAGCCTCCAATTCTCAACACAATATTATTACAGGGTCCTTAAGGGGAGATTCTCTTGTTGGTAAATTGGAAGGTCTCTGATTACCCCAAACTATGCCAGGAAACAGACGCCCTTGATGGTACTAATAGAGGAACCGTTTCCTGGCTTAGTTTGGAGGAATCAGACACCTTCCAATTCACCAACAAGAGAATCTCCCCTCACTGTTGGTGAGTGAGAAGCTAATGATTCCACCAAACTGTTTCTGGACATGGAGAACCTCAGTTTTTAATTTCATTTATCTATCTATTTATATATTTTTATTTTTATTTTGTGTGGGTGTATGTCGTGGTTTGGATTAATAAACAGATTCCAGTTAAAAGAGAAATACACTTTTAGTACACATTAGTGCGAACTTTATTCCTCCAAAGTATGCCAGGAAACAGGGCCGGATTAACAAAAATGTTGGTGTACTGTTCCTTGGCATAGTTCCTTAATTGGAGGAGTCAGTTGCTCCAGATTTATCAACACTACTATTGTTCTTCCTCTTTACTGATTTTTCCACTTAACCTGAGATGATGGGACTTTTCTGGTGATGAAATTATTCGTCTAGAGTTAGTCAGAGTAAAGAGGCATTTGACGTTAGGATATCCGTGGTACTATATAGTGTTAGCTGAGATATATTCAAAACCTTATGGGATGTAACGTATATGTAGGGGACCGTAAATGTGTCTGTAGTTAGTCCAAATAAAACATATCCCATATTTATTTATAAGAGATTAAAAATATATAGTTGTTGTTACTTTAGGAAATATCACCAGCGGTAATACTTGAGAGCGAATGAGAGAGAAAAGGGAGTGAGTGTGGAGCGAGTGAACCCCATATGGGGTTAGTGAGAGATGAGTGAGTGAGAGCAAGGAGTGAATGAATGAACGAGTGAGAGTTTGGTTAAGGTGATAAGAATGATGAATCAGAGAGGACATTTAATGATAACACATTTCACATTGGGTAACTAACATTATTATATATTTTATAAAATTATATTATATATTTTATAAAATATACATATGATCAATGTTATAATAAGTAGAATAACGAGTTCCTTTGCAAAATTATGTTATTGGTTTTATGCATTATTATATTTTAGTAAATCATATGAGGAATAGAGATTTTCTAAGCTAAACTAACTTACTCTATATTAACTTACTCAACTCACTCAACTCTGACTTAATTAAGCTAACCTAACCGAGTCTAACATAACCTTACCCTCTGAGTGAAAACAAAATAATCTTATGTTAGCCTGGGTATGTTATTAATGTAGGTCCTCATGTTGAAGTGGTAAATCGAGATAGCCTCACCCATTGAGTATGAAGGAACCCTCAGTGGCCACTAACACCCTTTGACGTACACCAGAGTTAACATATTAAAGTACGTCATCGACCTGAAGGGACTAATGCAGATAGACTTAAGGAAGGTTAAGATATTATTAGTGGAATGAATATTGATGGTTCCCCCCAAACAGTGACACAGAGGAAAACTCCATGAATATAGCCATTGTTTCGTGGTACATTTGGATGAATCAATAGCCTACAGTTTACAGACAGTTTTCGCTGAGAATGATGAATCACTCAATGGGCTGTATCATTGTCCGGTAGTTATTCGCTAACCAGATGATACCATCGTCTTCAATAAACTGATTGTTAAATAGCAGCTGTCGATAGTTACATCATTCACCTACTAGCCTACGACCAGAAAAACACTAATTCAGTTTCAGCAGCGGCTTGCATCACATATTATATGCTTGGATGAATTCCAACAAATTTAAAATATCACAAGGAAAACCCTTACGTCCAGCAAATAATTTCTTTTTTTGTTCTTGGGTGCGGTTGACTCGAAATTGTCGTCATATTTCATTTTGCGTATTTTAGTTCTGTGGTGCCTTACATGATCTTAGGCTATACCAAAATGTACGGTGCCTGTCGCATTATGCATCTGGACAGAAAAATTAATTTACCCCACCATCAAAGGGTCATAATACAATTTTTTTCTTTCTTTTCCGTACTGAGGTCAATTTTCAGCATGTTCTCCAACCTCCGAGCGGTGTCCTGTCTGGTGATGGAGGTAGGCACATCTGGACGGAATAAATCTGACTCGAGGAAGGAGGCTGAAGGACGGGGAAGGAAGAAATACAGTTTTACGGTCGTATTCTTAATGGTTCGTGATAGGGGGGCTCTCAGTTTCTACACTTGACCTTCGGGTGGTTGAATTTCGACAGGGATAATGGCATTCCCAAGGACCAGCACCGACGCCAATGGGATTTGTAACATTTGGCAGGGAACAAGTCTTTGGATTTTCATTAGCAATTCTGCCATGAACAGGGGAGTTTACTAATATAGAAAAAAAAATCATGAACACAGCCTATGGGATTTGTAAGTTGGGTCATCCTGCGGGCGTTGGTCGTGTATGAATACGACCCTTATTGCAACAGTCGCCTTATTGTGGATGCCAGTATAGGGCCTTTTCTCGCCTTGTAGTGAATTATTTTAAGTGTTTTTGAGTACTATTTTGAATTAACATTAGGACTGAGAGTGATGGTTCGTGTGCTATAAGGCTGACACTATGCTCTCTCAGTTTCCACCCAAAAACAAATACTTACAAACACCGAATGTTTTACACTCAGGGTTGGAGGTGAAAAAACCTGCCTCTAACTTGGCATCATTGGTGTATAGCCTGCCAATAGAGCCCCAGGGAGACGCCACTCACCCCGGGTGCCGTAAATACCGCCCGGCTGACGGCTGTAATCACGGCCTGTATTAAAAGCCGATAAAAGGCTTCAACAGGGCCCCTTTCATTCCCTCTCCTCTACTCTCACTCACCCCAGCCCTCACCTCTCCCTATTCCACTCACCCCAGCCCTCACCTCTCCTCTTCCCACTCACCCCAGCCCTCACCTCTCCTCTTCCCACTCACCTCAGCCCTCACCTCTCTTTTTCTCTCTCCAAGCCCCCTACCCTTACCTCGCCCCTCACCTCTCTTTCCACTCACCTCACACATCTCCTTTCCTCTCTCCAAGCCCCGAACCTTTACCCTACTCTCTCTCTTCCTGCCACACATCTCTCTCTCCTCCTACCCACTTTTCCCTTCTCCCTTCTCCCTCCTCCCACCCACACCTCGCCTTAACTTACCTCTCCCTCTCTCCCCCTTCCCTTAACCCCTCACCCTCCTCTCCCCTTAACCCCCCACCCTTCTCTCCTCTAGGGTCCTTTCATTCTATTTCCTTGCCTACCCCCTAACCCCCTCCTTCCTCTCCTTGCCTCCTAACCCTGCCCCTCCCCATCCGCCCCCTTAAACCCTGTAATTGCCTCTATCTACCCCTCTCACCTACTCTCACCTACGCCTATCCTCTCCCAGATATCATAGAATTCTCTCACAACCTCGTCCTTCCCAAATACTTCCCATCCTCTCCAGTTTCTTCCCATTTTGTTTCTCATTTCTATGTTTGTAATCCCCTCACTATTTTGTTTTATTTTCTCTCCCCTCACCTCATCTCACCCCTTCTACTCCTTTTTTATGTTTCTATTTCTTTTTCTTCCTTCCATCGTCTTTTACCCACCCTATCTCTCTCTGACTCTCTCTCTCAACCCTTCCCTCATTTCACCTACGTATTCCATATCCTCTTCTTCCGCTCTGAACATTTCACGACTCTCCTTCACAATTTCTCATCACAGAACAGAGGGTGAAGAACAGAAAAAGAAAAGGAGGATATACTCGTTCGTAGGTTCCAGTGTGAATGACGGCTCTAGACTTCATTCGTCCGTCAACAAAACGAACGTCAGCGGTAAAGTCCTCTCTATATAAACTGTATTATTATCGATGCCCGTAATGTCTGTGCCGTCCCCCTCATCATGGTTGCCAAGGTAGCGGTTTTACACGGTCGATAGTGTCTAATTTCCGATGTCAGAGAGTATTGGATTTTTTTTTTTTTTTTTTTTTTTTAAGGGGCGATTCTCTTTTTGGTAAATTGGAAGGTCACTGATTCCTCCAAAATATTACACGAAACAACAGATCCCCCATTAGTACCATTGAGGGCGTCTGTTGTTTTCTGGCAAATCCTAGTTAGGAGGAATCTGTAGCCTTCCAATTTACCAACAAGAGAATCTCGCCTCAAGCATCCGAGTTACAAGTCAAGGTTTGTTTTGTTTGGGATGGAAATTGTCTCATGCGTACGGTACATTCTCATCTTGCCCACAAAAAAAAAAAGTTCGTACAGACCTCAGAAATTAACTCATAGGAAAAGAAACAAGCCAATAATAACAATAATTGAATCTGTATACCGTACGTCTGACAGTGTAATCCGTCGAAATGTATCCGTTCACATAATAATTATTTGTTTGGGATGCCAACGTCAAAACACCTAATCCGTGAAAATGTAGTCCTTGACATAATTATTTGTTTGGGCAACCAACATCAAAAGGTATAAGCCGCAGAAACGCTACCATTAACACGCCTATATAGTCTAGTCCATCTGTCAAAATATATCCCGAAATTTTCTCTTATGAGTATCACTGATGTTTTTTTTTTTCTCTGTGACTGAACTCTGACAAACCCTGGACGATATTTAATGCATCTGTGTACGACTACATACTATATAGAAGATTTACACATTTCCTACTAACGTTAACTCTATGATCAGTATTGTGTCGTCGTTTACCTCGTATCTCAACAAACTCAAGATTATTATTGTATTTACCCGAGGAGAAAACACCGTGAGTCCAAAGGTTAATATATTTGCGGGAGCGGGCCACGTCAGTCCTTCACGTTGATGGCGTTCATGCATGAGGCCCCGGCTTGTGATTTACTTAATGCGCTCTGATGCCCGGATCATGCTCATCATAAAGCAGCCTAAGTTGTGTCCTCACCAGGGCCATTTCACCTTTCCTTCCCTGGTATTATATTCGAACACACACACACACACACACACACACACACACACACACACACACACACACACACACACACACACACGCACAGACACACATACACATACACACCACACAGCCTCATACACACATGCGCGCATACACACACATACACACATATGCACAGCCACACACATATGCACAGCCACACATATGCACATACACACTCACACGCAAACACATACAGCCACTGACACACACACACACGGCCACACACACACACACACACACACACACACACACACACACACACACACACACACACACACACACACACACACACACACACACACACACACACACACACACACACACACACACACACACACACACACACACACACACACACACACACACACACAAACCCATATACACGCACACATAATATTATATAGAGACACGCGGCCTTTCCTCTTCCCACGTAAGCCTTCCTTTTATCCCTCGACACAAATAAATAAAACTCAATGATACAGATCAACAGGGAGTATCAACACACGGAACCGTCTTTATACGACAATACAGCGACGACGGTGATAATCCTTGGGCACTTTCCCCCGTCTTCTGGTCAGGTTAGGTTTACATCCAGGTTTCATCCGTCCCCCAACTTGTTCTCAGGGGATTAGAGGACATGTACCCGGGAATTAAAACGGAGGAAATCTGGTCCGAGAATAGAATGGGGGGGATGGCAACTCGACAACTTTGCAAACTTTTTTTTTTTTTTTTTTTTTTGAATGGTAGACTAAGTAATTTGGACAGACTCTCAGCTATAGGCGTTGTGTTCTCTTTGTAGTCTGTGTAAGTGTAGTCTGTATAAGTGTAGTCTGTATAAGTGTATATTAATGGTAGACTAAGTAATACAGACAGACTCTCAGCGAGGCGTTGTGTTGTTACCTTTGTTGTCTTTGTAAGCGTAACACCTGTGCGGTCTGTGGAAGTATGTCACCTGTGTAGTTTGTGTCATTGTGTCACCTGTGTAGTATATTTATGTAGTTTGTGTGTATCATATAATTATGTGGTTGTGTGTATTAACTGTGTTTTTCGTGTAATTGTATCATACGTGTGTGTGTGTGCCGGTGTAGTTGTGTAAAACCAAACAAAACCAGTATTGACATCCACATCTTTTCCAAACTGGGGACATTCTCTCTACATTGTGTACATATTAATATCCCCGGTGAAGGTTGGTGGGGGTGGGAGGATGGGTGGTAGTTGTGGGGGTGGGAGGATGGGTGGTAGTGGTGGCGGAGGGGGCGTGACTCGAGAGCAATCACAGTATCCTAGGGGAAAAAAATAATGTGGTGGTGTCGTTGTGCTGGAGAGGATTATCTGATGATTGTCGCATTTGAGGGTAGACGAGGCTGGACGACAGTGTGATTAAGTTGTCTCATAGGGCCCAGAGGAACAGGAGGAGGAGAAGATAAAGGAAGGGGTGAGTAAGGTAAAAGAGGAAGATAATGAGACTTAAGAGAAGGAAAAGGAGAATGAGAAAGAAGAAGAGTAAGAGGGGTACGAGAAGGAGCAAGAGTTTGAGGAGGAAGAACTAGAGGAAGAAGATGAGATGGAGGGAAGAATAAATGTTTCACAATTCCACCTGATATTCGTTAGCATATTACAATACTGACTGTACACATATGACTATAAATGAAATGTGTACATCTGCGTTGTATCTACATGATATGGTAACCTTTCATTTCATCTTAACTATAACAAACTATCTGGTACTGGTGAACTATCGGTATGTTCCTTGTCAGTGAATGCATTATAAGGGAATTATGACCGTATTTTCATTGTCAGTTACTGTGACCTCGATGGTAGTCAAGCGTTTATGAGATTATTCGGTAATATTGATACAAGTGACATAATAAATCTTACATCAAACATGATATGCTGCTTGACGTAAGTATTGTTGGCACACACGTCTAAAATGCTGTCTCTAATCAAGCAATAATCATCTTGTCTTGTCTTCTCAGACAGAACCCTTGGAAGACTAAAGTTTTGTTGTGGCATTATTGTAGTTAGTATTGTTTGAGAATTAAATTGTTGTTGGCGAGCCATTTATAGTACCAATTAACCTTTGTACCTCAGATGTGCTTCCCCACAACAAAACAATAAAATAAGCTCATTTGAAGTTAAGATATTAATTCTAAGTTTAAGGCCGTTGTTTAAGGATGACATGAAACTTATTGACACCATTATAAGAAAACGAGAAAGTTTAACGTCAGGGAAGTGTGAAAGACTTTATTTGGAGGTACGTTAGTATTTGTTTTTTAAGATACAAAATTTAGCCATTCATATTTGTTACAGGTAGGACACTGGTTGAAACAGAATTAAATATGCATCTCCACTATTCATTTTATTATTTTTTTTTTTTTTGTCATGAGAGGAAAGACGCTGCTAACAAGTATCTACGCCAATAATTACTTGAAAAGTTATTAGGAAAAGTGTAAGGGTTGGTGAAAACAAAGTGATCTTCTGATAGGTGCCACAACTCTTGAGATTGTTTCTGCTTCAGGAGGAGAGGGAGAGATGGCGGTTGAGTAGACAGGAGGGCGGGTGTTCGGGCTTGAAGGGAAATGTGCTGACATATGGGCTGACGGGCTGGAGGCAGAGGACATGCGGGCGTGCTGGGGGACGGAGGGTGGGCGTGCAAGCGGGCTGAGGGATGGAGGGTGGGCGTGCAGGCGGGCTGGGGGTGGACGGAGGGTGGGCGTGAAGGCGGGCTGGGGATGGACGGAGGGTGGGCGTGCAGGCGGGCTGGGGGTGGACGGAGGGTGGGCGTGCAGGCGGGCTGGGGGTGGACGGAGGGTGGGCGTGCAGGCGGGCTGGGGATGAACGGAGGGTGGGCGTGCAGGCGGGCTGGGGGTGGACGGAGGGTAGGCGTTCGGGCGGGCTGGGGGTGAACGGAGGGTGGGCGTGCAGGCGTAGTGTCTTGCCTGGCGCCGCACGAGACCTGACCTAACATTCCAGCTGGCGCCAACCAGCCTCTTGGGTCGATAATGTGTGTGTGTGTGTGTGTGTGTGTGTGTGTGTGTGTGTGTGTGTGTGTGTGTGTGTCGCGGAGGAGTATATACAGTAGAAGGAGGATGAATACAAAGGAGATCTTCAAACATCAACAGAGCTAATGGTCCTTGAGGGGCTGTTTGCTTATTCTGTGTCACCTAGTCTATTTAGAATGAAGGAAAGTATACCAAATATGAAGGCTCCTCCCCATCAAACACTCCTTTCAGCTGAAGTTCGTTGGAAAAAATGACATACAATGTAGTATGGAAGAACTAGCATAATATTTATATGGGAAAGTTGGAAAGAAAATAAACCATGTCTATTCTACAAATATAATGTTGTTTAATAACTCCGACTACTTGCATTATTCTGAAATAAGTTAAGAAGATAAAATCAAATGTGATTTAAGGTTGTGATGAAATAATAAAATATGTATGTAACCATGTTCAGATGTGAACATTGTACAGTCTTGACCTGAGATGCAATAAATTTCGCTTCGTGAAACCATATATACACCTCATGTGTAGTACACGAAGTAATCAAAATAAATCCAGATTGCATTTCGTTGGTCGACACTTCATTCCACTCAGTATGGATGTCAGTCGAAACTTTTTCCTCGCTGGTGAATGTTTTTCTGTGGCAGTGTGCAAGAACACTCTAACGTATAGCAGGGAATCTTTTATGAAAGTCACACCACTAGTATAACAACAGATAATTAAATTATCAATCCTTTATGATTCTGAAGAGGAGGGCCGACGATGAGGACAATTCAAATTCGCACCTCTTAATAATGACGAAACTCTCGATATAATGTGAGTCAATAAAGGAAACGATAATTAAGCGTATTAATACATGCCCACCTTCGCTTGGCAGTTGCTGGTATAAGCGTACAGGGCCACAGTAGGTCAGGGAAGAGAGGGAGAGAAGGAGGGAGAAGACAATTAATTCACCCCAACCCCTGAAAATAAAAGAGTAATAAGAGAAATGATTATCCCTCCCGTGTACAGGAGACGAGGTTTTTACGCCAATTATGAGAGGGTCAAGTAATTACTATGAAAAATGACCCCAGTTTTATTTCATTTCTTTTTTCTTTTTCTTTTTTTGTACTTTTGCCTTTGGGTAATTATGGACACGAGCCCTCCGCAGCGACCCACAAGAAGCATTAATGACCTCGTTATGCCATGAGACGATGTTCTTGATGATAGTTATTTACATAGCACTGATAACGCCGCTTTAATTACTGAAGGGAATCCGTGTTGTGTAGTCGGTGGTGGTGGTGGTGGTGGTGGTGGTGGATTAAAGGCTACTGGTTCGATCAAACTATACCACAAAACGCCAGCACCTGCACTATATAGACGGTAATGTTTCTTGCCGTTGTTTGGGAAATTGTTGTATCCAGAATGTCGATATTATGGCAGTTCCCCTAAGGGTTTATCACAGGGACACAATATTCCTCCGTTCCCTGGTCAATCTGAGGTTTCATTTGTCCTCTACAGACAGTGTTCGCAAGGGATTGGAGGACACTTATTAATCTGAACGGAGGAAATCTGTCCCATGGATGAGGGATGAAGGGCGGAGGCGTTGTAGATGGTGATGATTTACAGATGCCACTGATAACGATGCTGTATATTATATTTAAGAGTCTATCTGTAATACGAACACCTTTATTCCTTTCGTCGTCCGTCATTCACCCTCCGTTCTTATGTAGGTCTTATTTGTTCCGTTCCTTGATCAGACTGAGGCTTCATGTGTCCTCCAACTCCTGCTTATAAAGGTTGGGAGGACAATCGTCAGTCTGAACTGAGCTGAACTTTTCCCGAGATTGGAGTATTATTTTGAGAACCACGGACGGAGGATGGAGAAAAGGGGTTCGTGCCTGTGTATGTGTGTCCTACCTTTGATTATTGTAATATATGCTCATTAAGAAAGGGTGTACAATTGTAGATGTAATTTTCATATGCCACATCCACTCACAAAGTAAAGCACTATGAAGTACAATTCCAGATTGATTAATTCACCCAGAAATTATAAAAAATGCGCAATGACATCGTGAGCTTGAGGCTGAGTTGCAGACTGAAACTAATTTTCGTCTTTCCATTGTAAAATCACTAAAGTAGACGATTTAATTAAGTATACGATGGTGAAATTCCATGCAGGACGAGTCGAGGTTCTGGTAAATCCACAAACTATAATAGATAGTTACAAATAATGGTTATATTTCATTTTGGACGTGTATAATATTGAAAGTCATCAATAGGTACTACAATAATATCATTCTTAATCACCCAATCTCCACGCCCCTGTTGATCCGAGAAGAGAAAAATGGTTAGGTTATTGTTAATGATTGTACATCCCGTGTCACGTTAATAGCACTGGGCTTGACTATATAACTTCAAGCAATACAATCTCATTTCCTTTACACGCATGACAGACAAGTGTGACCACCAGGCATGCACAAATGAGTCCCGGAGAAGCCTTGATGGAATACGTGAACTCACAAATGCGGCCAGATTATTTCCAAGTCAATTATACCCACAGAAAGTATGCAGAGGAAGAATGATCCGTCGCGACTCAGAACGTAAAGGTCAGAAGTTTTTCCTCTTTCGAAAGCTGAACACATCAATCAAGATATTCCTTTTAGATTTTCACTGGAATATATTAGTTATTTTCTTTTTCGTCTGTTCTTTTTCGAAATTCACTTAGTATTTCTTGCTTTCACCGATTTTTTTCCGTTTTTTGGAATAATATTGTGTAACATTTTTATTGCATTATATGGGCTACAGTAAATATTCTTTGAAGGACGTTATTGAAAACAGCTGACCAAATTCTGCCACGTATGATAAAGTACCTAAATTTTCGATCACTTTTAAGACAATAAATGAATATTATATAGTCTTTTTTTTTTTCCCCTTTTTTTCTTTTCTTTTTTGTACATCTTTTATCACAGTTTGCAAGACATTCACTTGTTGTTCACTGCAGAAAGATATAGATTTAATGCATCAGTTTGCCATTGGGTTGACAACTATATATATTTCCCATCAACATCATCAGTAGATCATTTGTAATTTGTCATCTGCATTTTTTTCTCAACTCTTCATTCCTTCCGTACATAATTATAAAAGGTTGCCATCCAGTATTTAGCCTCGGGTGTGTCATGATAGATACCCAAGTTGTCTTATGAGTAATGAGCTACCGGTACTGATAATATATTAGTTGTTTGTTGTTGTTGTTGTTGTTGTTGTTGTTGTTGTTGTTGTTGTTGTTGTTGTTGTTGTTGTTGTTGTTGTTGTTGTTGTTGTTGTTGTTGTTGTTGTAGGCAATGAGGAGTGAGTATTATTATTGTCATCATCTCATAATTATGCAGGTTCTGGTTTACCTCACCCTCACAAACACAGTCATGTAAACGTTTGCTCACACAACGCACAAAATTTGGCACACAGAAAAACATAATACAAAACAATACAAATATATTACGAATACATACATACATAAATAGATAGATATTCGTATCGATAAAAGAAACACTTACACACGCAACGCCATCAGAAAAACAATATACACAGAAATGCTCACATACCTTTACCCTCTCTCTCTCTCTCTCTCTCTCTCTCTCTCTCTCTCTCTCACACCGCCCGCAGCCCACATCTCTCCCTTGCTCCTACCTTTACCCTCTCTCTCTCTCTCTCTCTCTCTCTCTCTCTCTCTCTCTCACCGCCCGCAGCCCACATCTCTCCCTTGCTCCTTCCTTTCACGCCCCTGCACACACCTTTAATCATCTCAGGTGTGACTTCCGCCTGATGTGTTACGAACGGAGGGGCCTTGCTTAACACACACCACCTCAAATCTGGCTCGTGTGTGTGTGTGTGTGTGTGTGTGTCTCTCTCTCTCTCTCTCTCTCTCTCTCTCTCTCTCTCTCTCTCTCTCTCTCTCTCTCTCTCTCTCTCTCTCTCTCACAGATACGAAAGAAAGAGTGAAAGAACGAGAGAGAAAGAGAGTTACCAGAACGAAAGAATACTGATGTCGACAACGGAGAAATGGAGATATTGTTGAAAATGAGGGCAGAATGTAGGGTATTAGAGTAAGGCTATAGCAGAAGGGGAAAAGAAGGTAAACAAACCAGATATCGCGGTTACTTTATTTGTATAGTCTTCACGTGTACCGTATGAAGATGATGATGGTAATGGTGATGGTGATGGTGATGATGAGGATAATAGTCATGGTGGTGATAATGGTAGGCTAGTGATGGTGATGATGTTGGTGGTGGTGGTGATGATTATAATGATGGTGATGATGAGAGGGAGATAATAGGGATGGTGATGATGGTATAGTGATGGTGATGATTAGGATGATTACAATGATGATGGTAATACTGATGATTTTAATGATGGTATTGAGGATGATAATGATGACGAAGCTTTTTTATTTATTTATTTATTTATTTATCTTTTGACGAACCGATATTTCTACTTTAATTAACTGACGACACGAAATCATCACACTAAGCTTACCTTGTCACGGAGCTGATGCCTTAACACCTGTAAACTGTCCACACCTTCTGTTATTTCTGTCACACTTGTATCTATGATCCTTGTATCTCTCCCCACCTGTAATTTTTCTAGTACCCTTGTCGCCGCTGTATCATTTCCTGTACCACTTCCTGTATCATTGCTCAAGTTAAGATATCGCCCCCTTTCAATGTTTTAATTACGTGCTAAATGTCTGCCTGGTTGTGTCATTCCTTAAGTTAAAATATTGTCCTTTCATAGCTATAATTACGAGTTAAAAGTCTCCCTGGTTATGTCATTCTTTAAGCTAAAATATTGTCCTTTCATAGCTTTAATTACGAGTTAAAAGTCTGCCTGGTTGTGTCATTGTTCAAGCTAAGATATCGGCCCCTTTCATAGCTTTATTTAATCCGAGCTAAACCACTTTCTCTGTCATTCATTGCTCAAGTTAAAATATCGTCCCTTTCATAGCCTTAATTACAAGTTAAACCACTGCCTCTGTCATTCATTGCTCAAGCTAAAATATCGTTCCCTTTCATAGCTGTATTTATTAAGAGCCTTCCCACAGCTATAACTGCACTACAATCCATGTCACAGATATACAGACAACACTAACCCCAGTTCTATGGGTAAAATATTATTATTGTCATAGTTTTTATTACACTACCACCGATGTCTCTAAGAGATATTATTATTACTCTCAATTTTGTAACTGTTTAAAAAAAAAAATTCTACCCTTGTCACTGTTCTAAAAAAATAAATACTACTCTTGTCACTGTTCTACACCTACTATGCTACCCTTGTCACTGTTATTTAATCACTACCCTTGTCACTGTTCTAAACCTACTATGCTACCCTTGTCACTGCTCTAAACCCCTACTATACACTACCCTTGTCACTGATACTTAATCACTATTCTTGTCACAGCTCTAACTATATCACCTTCTGTCATAACTCTTGTCCTATAGTCTCTGTTACGTGTTTCTCCTTGTCTTACATTTATAATTAGCCTTTGCTTATTATTTCCCACGTATATATTCTTCCTCGTAATAATTCTAATCACTTCTGCAACTTCGTTTTTTTTGTGTGTGTATGTATGTATATAATTATTTATAGGCCTTGAAATGCAGAAGGAAGGATTAAAACCACGTCATCCTTATAATTATATAATTTGCTTTGATTTCACGGTACTGTATTGATTTTCGAGGTCCTTGTAATATTTCTCTCCATTATTTCTACCTCTTCTCTCCATCATCTCCTCTACCCTTCTCTCCACCATCTCATCTCCTTCTCTTTATTATCTCCTCTCCTTCTTTCCATCATCATCTCTCTTTCTCTCGATCATCTCATCCCTTTCTCTCCAACATCTCTACCTCTTCTCTCCAGCATCTCATATCCTTCTCTCCATCATCTTCTCTACTCTTCTCTCCATCATCTCCTCTCCCCTTCTCTCCATTATCTACCCCCCATATCTTCATCATCTCCTCCTCCTCCTCCTCCATCATCTCCTCTCCCCTTCTCTCCATCATCTCCTCCCCATACCTTCATCATCCCCTTCTCCTCCTCCTCCTCCTCCTCCTCCTCCTCCTCTCAAACGACGGTGACGATGAGCAAAGGTGGTGAATGAAAGCGAGGACAAACGGGAAACTCGGCTAATGGAAAAAAAATAATTGAAGCGAAGATAAACGATGAGAAGAAAGCAAGAAACCAATGTTGGAAATGAAAAGGAAGGAGAAAAGTAAAGAGACAAATACGAAAGGTTGGAGAATAAATCGGATGTAACTAACTGATAAAGAGAGAAGCCAAAGGGAAACAGTGAGAGATGAAGAAAAAGCGAACGAAGGTTGAGAGAGGAAGGGCAGAGAAGGGGAGGGTCACAAAGAGGGCAGGAAAGAAATGAATTAGAATGCGAGAGTAGAAAGGGTTAGGGAGAAGTAAAAAAACAACGTATTCTCGAATCCCCATTGGACGATAAAAAAAAAGGAATAATAATAATAATAATAATGAACATAAATAAATACAAAATAAGTATATGAATCGATAAATATAAAGACTTTGCATTTATATAGGGTACAGAAGTCCATCAGAAATTTTGCTTAGACCAATTCTATGGATGAACGGTATAATGCATTTGTTATTAATTTTCTTGTAGCATAGATGAAGGTGTGTGAGCTTATATTTTTACAATGCCAAACACATCACTTGGTGTTGCGATAAAAAATAAAAACTTCTTTTGCATGCATGGATGTGAAGAAAATATATGTGCACTTAGTTTGTGGGCTTTGATTCAGAAAAAGAAAAAATTGATATTATCTATATTTAAAGGTTTTTGCTTCGAAATTATTTATACACTGGAAAAAAAAGAGAAAGATAAAAGAGGAAGGTATACGGAGGAAAGGTGTGAAGAGAAGGAGAGAAGAGGAGTTTTGGGAGTTGTAGGAAAAATGTAGAGGCAATGGAGGAAAGAAAAAGGAGAGAGGAAAAACCATAACAAGGGTATAAAGAAAAATTACAGTAAAGGCGTGGGTAGAGAAGGAAGAAAGGGGAGCTGGAGAGAGGAAGGGGGAGGGGGAGGGGCATGGGGAGGAGGTGGCATCTGGGTGGTGGGTACGATAATAAGTGTTGACATAAGGCTGGAGAAGGGAGGGGCGGGGGAGGGGAGGGGGAGGAGAGGGGAGGTGGTGGAGAAGGAATGGGTATGGTTGGTAGGGGAAAGAGGGAAAGGGAGGAATGTATGGGTGGGGGAAAGGGGGTGAGGCCTGGAGAGGTGGGGGTAAGGGGATGAGTGTTAATCAGATATAAAAAATGTAAGCTATTTTCATATGTAATAGCTGTATTGGTAATCTTGGATGAAGAGGGGAACGACCAGAGTGTGATCAAAGGAATGTAAAGAACAGTCACGTGGAGAGCAGGGAAATAGAGTTAACTGGACGGGGAAGGATCTTGATCCTAGAAGGAAGAGACAGGGAACATGAAGAAGGGAAATAAATAGATATCATCAGATTATTTTAAAGGAAGAAAAAATATTCTCCGAAAAGAATAATGTGAAGAAAAAGGGAAGGACTATCATATAGAGGGAGGGTATAAGACTGATTGTTGTTAGAAGGTAGAAGATCATAGGTGTGAGGTAAAGGAAAAAACTGTCACCAGACAGCATTGACAATATGAGAGAGAAGATGGGTTGGTTGCGAGAGGATGAGCGATTAGGGAAAGGTTACATGTGGTGTGGAAACCCACAGATTCCACCAAAGACCGTCAGAGTGTCAAAGAAAAGTATGTACTCACTGGGAGGTCTTAGAAAAGTGGTCACTCACTTCAGAAGTGATGGGACAATAGGTACTGACTTAAGGAGGTCAAGGAACAGGCGACAGTTACTTGGAAGAATCTGGGCAGTGTGTACTCACTTGGAAGGCCGTGCGGGAAGACTCTGCCGTGACGGGATAGAAGCCAAGGGTAGAGCGGGTACTCCCGGGGAAGATGGGCAGCTAAACCAGGACCTCCGCCCATCATTAACGGGTTTAGTTGCGGCGGGAATGCAGCAGGGAGTCCCTGCAGCTGCGGTAAAGCGGCCAAATTGAGATGTGGCGGGAGCAGAGCGTGGTGCAGACCAGCTGGAAGTTTAGCTGCAGCCAGAAGTGACGGAGGTAGACTCACTTCCTGAGGCTGTAGCAGTCGTTGCGTGGCGCCGTTGATGGGCTGCGGTCGCTGGATTGGCAGGGGCTTATCCTCCAGCAGCGCCCGCATAGCGAGGGGTGTCCGGAGATCGCTGAAGGCTGGTGGGCCTGGGGAGAGGGGTGAGGGCGGCATGGTGGGCGGGGACACTCCGCGCTCACTACAGGTGTCGGCCAGCGGTGGCGACGCGCGGCCCTCAGAGTCGCCCTTCCCGCCCACCAGCGACTCGATGGAGAAGCCGAGTTTTGGCTTCATGAGGGGGGCGCAGGGCATCATTCAGCCCAGGGCGGCGGGGGATGACGACGGCGGCGGCGGCGGCACACGGCGGCAGCGTGGCGGGGCCGGGCAGCACACACACACAGGTAGGTGAGCCGAGCAACGCCGGGCTCGGGGCAGGCACTCCAGTCCTCCAGCAGCCCTGCTCCTGCCGCCCGGCCATGTGTTGCCCCGCTGCCCCGCCCCTGACCGCGCCCCGCCCACCACACCACCCGCAACACCAATGGCAGTCTTCGGGGGCGTGGCACACAGACGGCTAACGATACGGCCGCTCCCACGCGCACACACGCACACACACACGCCACACGTCACCACAACACACGCACACACTCCCGCTGCCACCACCCGATCCTACGGCTTCACTGTTGCACGTTGATGTCTTTAGCACTGCCATCATACCGCTCCCACTGACAGGCGGCGGCACTCACAAGGAGCCAACGTGTCAAATGTGGCACTGTGTCCAGATGTTAAGGAAGGTTGTTGTTGTTGCTGCTGTTGTTGTCTTTAAGAAGAGGGTTGTTGTTGTCGTTGTTGTGGTAATGAAGTAGGGTTTTGTTGTAGTTGTGAGAGTGAGACAGGGACTTATTGTATTTGTTCTTTTGGTAGAATAATGCAAAGTGTTGTAGTTGCTGATGCTTTGGAAGATAAACAAGGTGTTGTTGTCGTTGTTTTGGGAGTGAGGCAGGTTGTTGTTACTGTTGTTGTTGTTGCATGATGGTGATGAAGGGAAAGGTTCTGTCAGGAAATGAAAAGGGGGCACTGCAAGTGACTTCTTTCATTAATTTAGTGTTTTTTACTCAAGGTAAAGAACGACATAAAATGTCATAAAAAATTGCTGTTGTAAGCGAAGAAAAAATACTAAAGCCTCCTGGTACTCACACACCAGTAATCGTTAAACGGACGACTCACAATTTACTCTCTCTTACCAATATAATAATGTAAACCTTCATTACTGACGTGTCTCTGCTTTCCGTGGATGAAACCCTTTGATATTAGGAAAGCAAAGGAAGTACTTAATTATTTGTAGTAAGGCTGAACATAAATCGCAGCAGATTTTATGTAGGCTGTCAAAAACCAATTTATATTTTTCTGAAAAGAGTCCCTTTGATATAAAGAAAATATTTTCACCATTTAAATAGGATAAATTCTTTACATACGTATAAATAAGTTCTTCACTCTTAAATGCGTATTGCCTATTCCTAATTGTGCACAAAGTCCTCATCTAATTATGTTTCGTGACTTGAGACAATTAACTTTCATTTGCCACACTAACGCTGTCTTACAAGATTAAAATTTCTCTTGCAGATTCAAGTTTTTATTCTCTTAGCAATGAACTTGGGTGGTTCTAGTCTTGATCTTGACATTTCTGAATATATCTTTTAGTTTTCGTAGACCTACAGTAAAGCCGAACAAACTCATGTAATTTTTAAGTGAAATCAAATGGGAGTTTGACGTGAAGCACCATCAATAAAACAAAGTTACTATGTAGTCTAACACACAAACACCTACTTCCTTCGTCCCCCGTCCATCATCCTTTGTTCTTAGGACAGATATGCTTTCCTTTAGATTCGCTGGAGTTCCTTAACCCTCTGTAAACATATTGGAGGCCGTAAGAAGCCTTACTGTAGATGGCCAGGGGCTGAAGGATATATATGCTAATGTGATACAAACATAAGTGGTCCATTTCAAAGTAGCTTGTGTAGACGATACTCCAGCTTTACTACTATGCTGAGACGATAATGTACTTAGAGTTTTACTTCTATTGTTGCACTTTAAATTATAGAGAAAACCCGGCCTGTCATTCATGGTTCTTAGCATCTCACAATGTAGGTGCATAAAGGGAATGATCTTTTAATTTGTTCGAGATGCCTAGACATATTGCGTTTGAAGGAGGAAAGATGGGTTCCAGAGTTGTGTATATAGAAGCCTGAGGGTACTGATTAACTCTCACGTTATTGAGTTGGACAGAATCGGGGTGAGACTGATAGTAGCTTGGCGGAAGTGTTGCGAAATTTGAGCCGCCCCACACACGAGAGGTGAACCCTACAGTAGACAGGAGCCGATGTGTCCTCTGTACCACGACAACAGCTGCTTGGGGTTGAAAATAATATTCACGGAATCTGCGCAGCGCATCTAACCTCTTTGAGTCAGCTTTAACTAGAGTGGTAATGTAATCTCTCTGAGACAAAGAAACACCAAGCACATTGAGAGAAGAGGAAAGTTTAAGTTGTGAGTCACAGAAAAAGAGAAGATAGTCATTTGGAAGATTAAAATAAGTTGAAAGATGAATGAACTGTGTGTTGGAAAGATAAGGTTAATTTTCTCCTCCAGATTGATGCTTGGTGATCAATATTAAAAAAATAATCAGGTCTACGATGAAATATTAACAATACGCAGGTTCTTCATGAGTCATATATTTATACTTTGAGTATATAGTTTTTTTTTTTTTAAGTTTAGATGCAACTGCAGATATCCATAATTTCTTTTTCCTTCCCTTGTCTCATACCTTCTTCTTCAGGAACAAGGGGATGCAAAATATCATGTATATCTAAGCTGAGAACTAAGCACTTTAAAATGATCACCACTATACGCTGTTATTCTGTACGAGATATTGGAGAATAAAACAAGCGACACACACATTCCTATATTTGTTATCTTACATATTCATGTCTGCCTCCACGTCAGTCTCAATCCCTGATCCCCAATCAAAAGGGGAATTACAAAAGATTACATAGGATTAGAAAAGACTTTGAAGCAGCAACAGACCTCTATTGTTCTGTTTGATTATACCATGTTAACGAAACTGCTTGTATGAGGGAATGGAGAGTAAAGTGGAAGAAGAGAGAGGTGGGAGAGAGGAGAGAGAGTGGGAGAGGAAGAGGAAGAGGAAGGAGGGTGCACCTGACATCACATCTGCACCATATCACTTTCAACAAACCAGTATCGCCTTACTGATTTCAACATTCATTTCCATAACTGACTTACAGCCCTGCCTCGCCTTCACTCACCCTTATCATTTCTTGCTTCATCATCACAAAGTTATTTCCACTCTCCTTTGTGTCCGTCTCGTGTAGTGGAGAAATCAGTGTATTAGTGTAAAGTCACATCTTGATAACCGTGGAAGAATTTTATTATCTTCAACCGTTCAAAGATTAATTTATGTTTCCTTAGAAGGGCCGGGACAAAACAATAATATTAACCTCAGTAACAAAATTGATATAATACTATACTGCAATGTGGATGACAGTGGTAGGATAGTAGGGGTGGTAGTAGTAAGATAGTAGGGGTGGTAGGGTGATAATGGTATTTTAGTATGGATGATAGTGGTAAGATAGTAGTGGTAGGGGTGATAGTGGCAATATAATAGGGATGATAGTTTTAAAATAGTAGGGGTGGTAGTGGTAGAATAGTAGTGGTAGGGGCGATAGTGGTATTATAATATGGATGATAGTGGTAGGGGTGATAGTGGCAATATAATAGTGATGATAGTTGTAGGATAGTAGGGGTGGTAGTGGTAGAATAGTAGTGGTAGTAGGGGTGATAATGGTAGGATAGTATAGATGATAGTGGTAACATTGTGTTAAGAATGAAGTACAGGAAGGGCAGGATAATATGAAACAGGGAAGGAAGGATGGGAGTAAGGAGCAGAGTGAGGGACAGGTAACAGCAAGAGGAGGGAGAAAAGAAGAGGAATGATATATAATAGAGATGGAATAGAGATGAGGGACAGGAAGAAAGTCAGGGAAGGCAGGATGAGGGACAGGAAGAAAGTCAGGGAAGGCAGGATGAGGGGCAGGGTGAGGGGCAGAGTGAGTGAGGGGCAGGAAGGGCAGCAAGGTGGGTGAGGGGCAGGGAAAGCAACATGATGGAAGAGGGGCAGGGAGGGCAGAAGGAAAGGTATAGGGAGAACATGAATATAAACAGGGAGAGCTGGATGAGGGGCAGGGAGAGCAGGAGAGCTGGATGAGGGGCAGGGTGAGCAGCGGGGGGGGGGGGGGTGAGAGGCAGGATAGCAGCAGGGGATGGGTAAGGGGCAGGGATAGCAGGCAATAGCAGCAGGAGGGGCAAGAGAAGGAAGAAGAGGCAGATGACCGAGATGGAGACGTCAGCGGAAGGTAGCCATCACCGTGCCTTGACCATCACACTGCCACGGTATAATGACGGACCTGGGCGACAGCTGAGGACCCACATTGTGCCCACGACGCTGAAGGGGGGACCTGGTGGGGAGGTGGATGGATGGGTGGGGAGGTGGATGGGTGGGTGGGGAGATGGATGGGTGGGTGGATCATCAATGGTTCAGTGGTTCTAAAAGGTGGATCAGGGGTTGGATTGTGGGTTCTAGAAATGAATCAATAGTAAGCTAATGGATTCTAAAATGTGGATGAGCAATGAGCCAATTGCTTTTATATCTAAAGATTGAAAAGGTTTGGGCTTGTGCTTTCTTGAAGGTGTATCGAGAAAGGGATCAGTGGTCTCTCTAAAAGATAAGTTCTGGAGAATGGAGAGGATTCTTCAAATGGGATCGATGTATTGTGTTTAAAAAGGTAAGCCCATTACGTTTCGAGAGGTTATGTTAATGAAAGCTGAGTTCATAATATGTGAAAAGTGGATCAAGAATTAGTATCGAGGGAATTACAAGAGTGTATCAGGTCACTTTGTATGGGTTAGCTGAGTGTGTTCTGACAAGGGATGCATGAAAATGATCTGATTATTTTTATTTCTTTTTTGGTGAAATATGAAATGCAAAAGTAGTATTCATGAGGGAGGGGAGTGGAAAACAAGTGAGTTTTACGAGGTAGGCTTAGTTCTTGGATGGAATGTCGATTGTCTAATTTTTTCCTTTTCTCCTACATAGCTTCTTCTGCCACACCCACCCAGGCTTGTCTTTGTACCAAATAATCCCTCTGGAGTTTGTACTAGTTTTCACTGTAAGAATAATAATAACAAGGTAAAGTCAAATATGCTCAGTGAAGTGAACTGTATAGAGGAATAAATTAATGTTTACTTGATGCACATGAGGTTTGCACAAGATATATTTGAAGATTTATCATATATTTTCGGAACTTCATCGTCTTGTGTTAAAAGAATACCGGTATATCGTGAGTTTGTCAAGATATACAAATTAAGGGAAGGTAATAGTTTTGGCATTTTTGGAGATAATGATTCCTCCAAACTATTCCAAGCAACAGGCCACCATTATTTTTGTTCATCTGGTCCTGTTTTCAAGCATACTTTGGAGGAATCAAGGCACACCAAAGTGCAAAAAGTATATTCTTCCCTTAATTTAGCTCTTGCTGGCTTGGTATGGCGTCATCATCAGTGTGTGAGGGATGAGTCTGGAATTAATGGTAACATCTTTTCGTGTGAATCAAACTCTAGGTCATAAGATCCTCACGATGTCAGGTCTTGAGTTATTCAGTCACGCGACAGTAACACAAACCCCGTCACTTCGTCTATCCCTTTCCTAACGTCGTCACCTCGTCTATCCCTTTCCTAACCCCGTCACCTCGTATATTCCTTCCTATCCCCGTCACCTCGTCTTCTCCTTTCCCAACTAACCCCTTCTTCCCGTCTCCCCCTTCCTAACTAACCCCTTCTTCCCGTCTCTCCCTTCCTAATAACCCCTTCTTCCCGTCTCTCCCTTCCTAACTAACCCCTTCTTCCCGTCCCTCCCTTCCTAACTAACCCCTTCTTCCCGTCTCCCCCTTCCTAACTAACCCTTCCACCCCATCACATTGACCTGCTGGATGTAAACAAGCCATCGGGTCTCGCCACGGTGTTATTGTCGGGTGTAATTAGGGGTGTCATATCGAGGGGGAGGGGAGGGCAAGGGGGGTGTCCTCTACGTCATACAGACTTCGGGACCCTCGCTCGCTAATTTGGGTGTTGTCGGTCGGAAAGAAGGACGGCTGGTCGGTCGGTCGGTTTGGTTCAGTTGATACAGTCGTGAGAGAGGGATGGTTGGTCGGTTTCATTACTGGTGCATGTGGAGTAAATTTTATGACTTAATTCTTTTTTCCACATCCATATTCTCCCTGTTATGCCCATGTCCCCTTTTGCTAACTTAATTTTTTGTATACCCACCTCGCTTACCCATTATTTAGTATTTATTTATTCATTCTCTCACTCGTCTACCCTCCTTTTCTCTCTCTTACACCATGTCCACTTTTCCGTTTCCGTTTTATATATCAAATTTAAACCCTCAGTTCCTCATTTCTTCTTCTTTTTTTTCTCAATTTCTCTCATTTTCATCTTTCCTTCACTATACCCACCATCCTTTTACTACTCCAGCTTCACATTTGTCCCTATCCCAACTCCTTTCTGTCGCTCCTCCCCCTCTGTCATCCCTCTCCCTCCCACATTTCCACTCCCTCCATTATCCTAGCTCCCTATCCCCCTCCTCTCTTCACTCTCCTGTCTTCCATCTCACTCCCTCCTCTCTTCTCCTCCTATCTCTCCTTCCTGTCTTCTCCCTCTCCTCTCTCTCCCTCCTGTCTTTTCCATCTCCCTCCTCTCTTTTCCATCTCTCCCTCCTCTCTTTTCCATCTTTCCCTCCTCTCTTCTCCTTCTCTCTCCTCCCCTCTGCCTGCCACAACTCCTCCCCCTCACCACGACAAGTCCGCCTGGAATAAAGCCATTGAATATGTCGCTTAGTGATTAAATCGTCGATGATATCAGCATTGTGAGGGTGAAGGAGGGAGTGGGAAGGGAGGGAGGAGAAAAGGAGGTGGGAGAGAGAGAGAGAGAGAGAGAGGGGAGAGAGAGAAGGCACAGGGAGGGAGAGTAAGTGAGAGAGAGAGATAGAAGTGATGCAGAAGGCGAGAGAGAACGGGAAAAACAGAGAAAGGAAGGAGACAATAGAGGGAGAGAAAAAGAATTTAGAGGGAGGTACAGAAGGAGAGGGAGAGGAGAGGGTAAGGGGGGGGGGTACAGTGGGAAGTAAGGGGTGCAGAGGGAGGGAGGGAGAGAGGGAGAGAAGGGGAAGAGAAACGAATTAGTGTATGATGAAGTCGCTCTGGGATTTGGAGAACGAGGACGTGAGGGGAGGGAGGGAAGAAGGTAGAGAGGTGGGAGTGGAGGAGGAAGGAAGAGAGGAGGGAGTGGAGGAGGAAGGTAGATAGGAGAGAGTGGAGGAGGAAGGAAGAGAAGAAGGGAGTGGAGGAGAAAGGAAGAGAGGAGGGAGTGGAGGAGGAAGGAATACGGGGGTGGTGGTAATGGAGGAGGAAGTGGAAGAGGAATACAAAGGGAAATCAAACAGCAGCAGCCCTGTTGGTCCTGACGAGGCTCTTTGGGTCTATGATACTAACAACTGGCAGAGAAAGGAAAAAATAGTGGAGAGAAAGAGGAAGAATTTGGTATAGAGAAAACAGGCAAAATAAGAAGGGGGAGGGGAGAGAGAGAGAGAGGATGGAGTGGGGTAAAATATTAAGGAAAAGAAAGAGAGATAGAGAAGAAGTTAGAAGATAAAAATGGAGAGAGAAACAGGGGAAAGAAGGAAAGGAGGAAAGAGGGAGGGGGGAGTAATGAGGAAAGGAGGGAAGGGGGAAGGGAGGGGGGATAACATATGGGGGGTGGGGGTCTATATGGCCGGTGCATGAACCAAGCCGTAACTCACTCCTGGGGACGCAAAAGTCGGCTTTAATAATCGGAGCACCGGATATCCAGCTCGCTTAATACACGGACTTATGTCTTTATTATTTCTCAAAACGACCAGCATTGTGTCCGGCCTGGAGGTAGGGGAGAGTGGGAAGGGGGGAAAGGAGATGAGGAGATGGGGGAGGGGAAGATATGAGGGGGAGACATGGGAGGGGAAGAGATGAAGGGGAGACAGGGAAGGGTGGCAGGGGAAATAGAGAAGGGACAGGAGAGTATGTTGTCTCTCCTTTTTTCGTCGTTCATTTATTCTTCCTTCACCACCTCCCTGCTTTGGAAACACAGAAACAGTGAGGAGAAGAAAGAACAAGGAACAGAGAAAGGGAGGGAGAGAAGGAGGAGAAAAAGAATACAGTAAGATCGTGGGAGAGCTTATAGACTTTAACAGTATAGAGTAAATTAATTTCACACAAACAATGTCTTAAGCAGTCGGTCGATATGCTTAAGAATGGACTCAAGGTTAGCATATTGCCGGAAATCTACAAAGAAAAGACAAAATATGTTGTGTTCACCCAAAACATCAACAATAACTATGTACCGTTGCGGACATACGAAACAGCCACACCAGCAACGGGGCCCCTCATTGAGCATAGGGTAAGATGAGACGTTGTGTGCAGAGGTGCGACCTATTCTATGTTTTTTGTTTGATAAAGGGCCAGTTTAGAGTATATTTGTCTTTTTCATGTGTCAGCAACTGTACGTTCCTCAAGTTCTATCTTTTTTGGCGAGTCTTGCATCACTATTATTGTTGTCCTCGTGGTTGTCGAAGTCATTTGTTGATAATATCTTCTTCCAAACGATTGTCAGTTGTTGTTCATTTATATATATTGATACTTTACTCTTTCTTCTCTCTTTTTTTCTTCCTTCTTTCTTTCCTGTGTTTCTTCCTTTTTACTCTCTGGGTCCTTGATAGTTACCAACACACGAGTCTCTCTTTCGTTTAAGGGACCCTATGGTGGTGAGGTTAGAAAATGTCCGGAGGTAAATGAGTCCTTCAAACATTGCCACTAAACACCACCTATATGGAAGGAGGTTGTTTCTTGGCATAGTCGGGAGAAATCAGAAGCCACCAAGTTTCATACACGATCATAGGGTCCTTAAATAACATCCTGCGCTAGTGAAGGTCCTCAGTCTCAAGTTCGAACACTAAATTTGTATTTCTTTCACTTTCCCACTGTCTCTTTATATTATGTTATGTATCGTTCACTCTTTCACTTCACAACTTTCTCTGTTCTCTCATGGTCCTCCCTACATATTTTTGCAACCATTTTCTGTTTGTGTCTTTCTTTTTTTTTTTTTTTCCTTTCTATGTGTCGATCATATCCTTTCCTTTTGTCTCGGTTATACGGACTACGTTGCATTAATAGTACACGTCACTTGCATTCTGTATTTAATTAAGGTCATAGATACAGTCAATCAAGGTTATAAGCTAAGATATATTAGGTTAGATAAGATGACATTACGTAAACTTAAGGTAGTTTTGGATAAGCAATATTGACTAAATGTTATTAATTTCGTTACGTTTTGATATCTTAGTTAATGTTTTACAGTTATACAGTATCAGGTTACTTTAGGTTATTAAGGTTATGTCTGACAAGTTATATAGTATACGACGTTATATTCGTATATGCGGTTAGTTAAGGTTAAGGGATAGATTAACTTGGGTTAGGTTAGGTCAGTTTATGTTAGGTCAGCTTAGGTTAAAGTAGGTTTGGTTAGTTTGGTAAGGTTAGATTAAGTTAAGTTAGTTAAGATACAGTAGGTTACTTTTGGTTATGTTAGGATAGATAAACTTGAGTTAGGTTAGATCAGCTTATGCTAAATCAGCTTAGGTTAAAGTAGGTTTGGTTAGTTTGGTAAAGTTAGGTTAGGTTAGGTCAGTTTAGGTTAAAGTAGATTTGGTTAGTTTGGTAAGGTTAGGTTTGGTAAGATTAAGTTAGGTTAGTTAAGATGCAGTAGGTTACGTTTTGTTACGTTAGGACAGATTATAACTTGAGCTAGGTTAGGTCAGCTTAGGTTAAAGTAGGTTTTGTTAGGTTAGCTTATGTTTATGTTTGGTTAGCTTGGGTTAAGTTAGGTTAAGTTAGGTTAGGATCAGGTTAGGTCCCCATCCAGCCTGGCAGAGGTCTAATGGTCCCCTCTTCCTGTCCCCTTTTGTCCTCACCCTCACTCCACCCCTTTGTCTGCTCCCCTCGTCGTCCTCCCCTCGTTCTGTTCTGTTGTCTCCTGTCTCCTGGTCTTCTTGTTCTCATTTCCTCATTTCCTTCTTTTCCCTTTCTTTCTTTCCACCAGGTCTTTCTTTTTCATTCCTTTCATATTTTGACATAATTATCAGCCGCCTTTTATATTCTGTCCCCATTTCTCTGGATCCTCTTTCCTCATATCTATCTCCTGTTTTTCTGTCTCTCTCCTCACCTCCCTACATACTTCGCGATTCTCTCTCTCTCTCTCTCTCTCTCTCTCTCTCTCTCTCTCTCTCTCTCTCTCTCTCTTCCCCACTTTCCCACTGACCTATCCCCCACTTCATCTTCTCCCTTCCTTACCCCATCTCTCTTCTTTCCACCTCCTCACCCATTCTACCCACTCCTCCCCTCCCCTCCCCTCCTCTTTCCTCTGCTCCTTCTCGCTTCCCTTCTTCAACGCCTCCTGCTGTGCTTGGCAAGAGCTAATGACCTCTCACATCACGCCCCTATCATCACCCTCACCCTCCTCGTTTTCCTCATCTCTCTCTTTCCCTTCTTCCTCCTCCCATCATCTCTCATGTCCATTATCTCTTTCCTCCTGTTGTCTGTCGCTGCTCTAATTCTCCCTATCTCCCTTCTCTAAAATTTCCCATTCAGTATCTCTCTCTCCCTCCCCCCTGCATCCCTCTCTCCCCTCTCCCCCCACCACTCGTCTTTTCTCTGTCCCTCTCTCATTCCCTCTCACTTTACCTCTCTTCCATACCACTCTCATCTTTCTCTAATCATTATATCTTTCCATTATTTCCTCTTCCTTATCATGATCATCTCCATTTTCCCTCCTTCGTCCACTATTTTCCTTTCTTTATTCCTGCAATTTACTCTTCTCTCATTTTCCTCCCCGCATACTGTCCTTTCCTTCCTTCCTTTCCTTCTTTACTTCCTCCCCATTCGTTCCCTTAATAATCGCCTTCCTCCCTTCATGAAATCTTTCCCATCATCATCTTTAAACACAAATTTCTATCTTTTCTTCCCTTTATTCCATTTTTCTTTCAATATTTTCTTCACTTTGTTCCATTTCTATTTCTATATTTTCTTCACTTTGTTCCATTTCTCTTTCTATCTCCATTTCTTCTTTCCAGTATTCTCCTTTTCTCTTCCTCTCATTCCATCTTTCTTCTTCCATATACCTCTTTCTCTATTCACATCTCGTTTCCTCTTTTCTTCCTCCAGTCTTCTCTCTCCCTCTCCGCTTTTCTTTTTTCCCCCATTCTCTGCTCAGCTCTCCTTCCCCTCTTCCTCCCACAATCTCCTGGTCCCTTATTCCCTCCCCTCCCCACCATCTCTCCCCTCCCTTCCCCTCTACCCCCTTTCCTCCCTTCCCCTCTCTTCCCCTCCCCTCTCCTCCCTTCCCCTCTCTTCCCCTCCCCTCTCCTCTCTTCCCCTCTCCTCTCTTCCCCTCCCCTCTCCTCTCTTCCCCTCCCCTCTCCTCTCTTCCCCTCCCCTCTCCTCTCTTTCCCCTCCCCCTCTCCTCTCTTCCCAACCCCTCCCTCTCTCTTTACTTGCCTCCCTCTGCATTCAACTATAGATAATTCCCCACTCCCTCCCTTTTTCTCTCACATGTCCTCCTTCCCCTCCCCCTCTTCCACTCAGATCTCCCCTCTTTCCCCTTCCCTCCTCTGCTCGCTTCTTTCTCAGTTTCTCAGTTCTTCCTCTCTTCCCCCTCTCCTCCCTCTTCCTCATCTCTCAGTTCGTCCTCCTCCTCCTCCTCCTCTTTCTCTCTTTCCTTTACGTCTATGCTGGCTCTCTTATCACAGCCTCTTATTATTATTATTATTATTAGTCTCCTCTCTTCTCCCTCCTTCCTTGGCCCTTCTCTGTTCTTATATGTGTTTCCTCTCTCTCTCTCTCTCTCTCTCTCTCTCTCTCTCTCTCTCTCTCTCTCTCTCTCTCTCTCTCTCTCTCTCTCTCTCTCTCTCTCTCTCTCTTTTCCCTTCCATTCCCTTCCCTTCCATATCAATTTCTTCCTCTTCCATCCCGACCTCCTTCTCTCTTCTCCTCCTCCTCCTCCTCTCAGATATTTCCTCCATCTCCTTCCCCCCAAATCTCTCTCCCTCCTCCTCCCCCCCCCCCCCCTGCGGCTCCTGTGTGAGGAGGGGGGGGGGTTAGGGTGGGGTAGGGGGAGGGCGGTAGGGAAGAGGGTATAAATGCCTCCAGCGTTTACACACCCGCCCCAGATATATTGAGATCCCCCCGACTCCCCCCCCCCCATAGTCACCCATCCCTGCCCCCCCCACACCACCCCTCACCACTGACTTTCCCTTACCCCCCCACCCCACTCAACCACTGTATATTATCCCATCCCACACTCACTCTCAATAATCCCATTCCCCACTCCCACTCACTATAATCCCATCCCACTCCTACTCATAATAATCCCATTCCCCACTTCCACTAATTATAATCCTATCCCACTCCCACTCACAATAATCCCATCCCACTCCCAGTCACTATAATCCCATCCCACTCCCAGTCACTATAATCCCATCCCACTCCTACTCATAATAATCCCATTCCCCACTCCCACTCACTATAATCCCATCCCACTCCAACTCACTATAATCCCATCCCATTCCCACTCATAATAATCCTATCCCATTCCCACTCACTATAATCCTTGTTTCATTCACTGTGTTTCTTTCCCCTCTTTCTTCTTACACATTGATACACATTAAAGGGGAATTATAGTGTTGGCTAATCTAGGGCAACTGATTTCTCCAAACTATTCCAAACAATAAGACACCATTATTTTTTTTAATCTGTTCCTGTTTACTGGCATATAGTTTGGAGGAATCAAGGCGCTCCAGTGTACATACTAAAAGTGTATTACAGTACCCTTAACCTACCAAAACCGTGAAGACACCATTCCTATATATGAAATTGAAAGGGGGGGGGGGGTTTAGGAGTGGAACAGATGGAATAGAAGTGGATGGGTTTGTTGTGTGGAGAAGGGAAGGGGAGGGAAGGGATAGGGTGGAAAGCGTGATAGAGAAGTGGTGGAATACAAAGGAATACAAGGGAAGTACAGGCAACAGGAGGTCCATAGTGGCCTTTTACGAGGTTACCTGTTTAACTATGCTAATCTAGACTACGGTACGTGTTGAAGGAAAGGATAGCAAAGGAGGAGGAGGAGGAGAAGGAGGGAATAGAGACACATACTGAAATAGGGGAGGTTGGAAAGGAGAGAATAATGGGTGAGAAGTCTTTGGGGGTGGAACTGTGAAAGAATATCAAGGAAGGAAGGTAGTTTGAAATGTAAGTGTCGAGGGAGAAAGACGGAGGAAGGAATATAAGCTGCATGGTGGTGAAGTAAAGAAGCAAATACCAAAGAAATGGAAGTATCGAGGAAGAAGATGACAAAGGAAGGGAATATGGAAGCAGAGGAAGGGAAAGGAGCAACCAGAACTGAAGTGAAGGAATGGATGGATGGAAGGAAGAAATGCGGCGGTGATAGGTCTCTCTCTCTCTCTCTCTCTCTCTCTCTCTCTCTCTCTCTCTCTCTCTCTCAACTATAACATCTCGCTCACCCACCTCCTTCCCTCCTCCTGGCACCCCCTTCCTCCATTGATATGCTCTCTCTCTCTCTCTCTCTCTCTCTCTCTCTCTCTCTCTTCCACCACCACCCCTCACTCTGCCTCCTCTTCCCCTCCATCCCCACTGTCACCCCCATCCCCCCTTTCCCTCCGTCTGCAGCTTTCCCTCCCTCCACCCCCACCCCCCCACCCCAGGCTGTCGTCACGTGCCATAAAGCAGGAGCCATTTAGCTATTCATCTATTCATAAAGAAACAAAATGGCAGCATGGAAGGCGTCATTAAGGAAGGGGACGCGAGTTCCAAGTTCCAGATTTATTCATCTCCCTCGCGCGCGAAAGTCTGAGAAATCCTGGAACCCGTTTTTTATGCATGTTTACTTAGCGTTCGTTCAGGCCATTAGCTTCGTGTACGATGCCAAAATATTTAGCGAGTTTATTCTTGTGCGTTTTATTTGGCTTCCAGTCATCGCTATCGAGATTCCAAAACCCGAGCGAGAGTTTTGTTTGGTCTGAGACGAAGGAGAGTGAAAAATTCTTACCGAGAGCGTCTGTCGCCCAAGTACGAAAGAAAATGAGAATTGTTGGAGAAAATGAGGTTGGTGGGTGCAGCTCAGAGTAAGGAGGAGGAGGAGGAGGAGCCGAGATGATCACTTGCCTAAATAACATGTCATTTCTCCCTTCCTCCCTTACTCCATTCCTCTTCCTTCCTCCATCCCTCAGTACCCTCACTCACTCTAATCCCTTCCTCAATCCCTCACTCACCCCACTCCCTTCCACTCATCCCTCACTCACTCCACTCAAATCTTCCCTCACTCCATTCTTCCCTTCTTCCTCACTCAGTTCACTCCCTTCCTCCCTCACTCCCCTCCCTTCCTCCCTCACTCTCCTATTCCTTCCCTTCATCTTTCCCCTCCTTTCCCCATTCCTCATTTCCATCCTCCCTCCATCTTTCACTCACTCACTCACTCCTTTCCTTCCGCCCAGCATCCATCCCTCATTTCCTCCCTTCATCCCTCGGGCCATTTCCTCACCCATTTCTCTTTCATTATCATCATTCTTTTGTTCCTCACTTCTTTCTGGTTTCTTCCCCCACTCCCCCTTTTATCACTTCTCCCATTGCACTCCTCCTTAGCGCCCCTCTTCATTCTTCTCTCATTCCCTTCCTTCCATCCATTCAATGTTTTCATATATTCTTATTTCTTCTCTTAGTCCTTCCTACTTTCATTCTCCATATCTATCTCTCTTACTTCTCTTTACTCCCGCAAGATGGGGTAAAACATTAAGAGAACGAGCAGTGAATGAGACGAGAAGAGCCGAGGGACAAGTAGGAAATAAAAAGTGAAAGGAAGTGAACGAAAGTCAGAGCGAGAAAAGCACTGCATGTTTGTAAGGAAGGAGAAGGAAAACACAGATTACAGTAAAACAAAATGAAAAGCAGCAAAAGAATATGATGCAAGAAGCAAACGCATAACAAGTAGATAGTGAAAAAAAACAACAGAAAACAAACTATAATGATGATGCAAAGAAGTGAAAAATGTAAACACACATACACAAAAGTAAATAATGTGAAAGAGGGGGAAAAAAAAACTACATTGAAGATGGATAGAAGTGAAACGTAAACACACACACCGAAGTAAATAATGTCAAAGAGAGAGAGAGAGAGAAAAAAAAAATAATGATGTTGCAAAGAAGTGAAACGTAAAACACACACACCAAAGTAAATAATGTGAAAGAGAGATAAAAAAAAAACCTATATAATGATGATGCAATGTGAAAATGTAAACACACACACACACACCAGAGTAAATAATATAATATGAAAGAGAGGAAAGGTCATAAAAAATTGTTGTTGGATGATGGAAGTGGGTTGTGTGGTGGGTATGGAGAGGCTATGCAAGAGAAGGACCACCATTAAGCCACATTCATATTTTTTGGCTTATGAGATATGTTGATGGGCACTAATTTCCTGTCGGGGTACGGGAAGAAGGAGCAATGGAGGGAAGGAAAAGGGGAGTCTGGGAGAGGAAGAGGAGGAGGAGGAGGAGGAAAGGAGGACGGGGTTGGTAAAGGAAGGAGGGAAGGGATGAGGTTGAAGAAGAGGAAGGGAGGGAAGAGGGAGTCAGTGAGAGGAAAGGAGCAGGGGTGATTGGTGAGGGAAGGAGAGGATGAGACGAGCTGAAGAAGAGGAAAGAAAGGAAGAGGGGAAATAGGAGAGAAGGGGAAATAGGAGAGAGGAGGAAAAATGAAGGGGCTGGTGAGGGAAGAGGCTGAAAAAGAGGAAGGGATTATGTGGCTGGTGAAGAGAGGGTCGGGAGTTGGTGATTGTGGAGGGGACGGGAAGAGAGTGGGTTGGTTTGTTTTGAGAGGGACGAGTTGAAGAAGAGAGGAAAATGTGGTCCCATATTCATCGACCTACTCCCTTACATAATACTAGGAATTCCATTTGATAAAACAAACACATTGGGAAAATGTCTGTATTTCTTCAGGCATTTTATTTGCACCAATTTATATAGAATAAAATATCCTTCTATTTTCAGTCATGGACGGAGAAGAGCTGTCCGAATTCTTAAACATATAGGCTACAGAAATAAAGGTATGTTTGAAATAATTTTATATAATACTTATAAAAGCCCTTACCCAGTATAAAACACATGATTATTGTTACGATATTATTGAGCTGCGATATTATCAGGCACACCAAGGCGATGTTCTCCTGTCCAAAGTGAACTGCATCATCTTTTTATGTCACACATTTACAGTTTTGTGAATGATAGTAGTAATAATAATAAATAATAATAATAACATTATTATTATTATTATTATTATTATTATTATTATTATTATGTTATTATTATTATGTTATTATTATTACTATTACTATTATTATTAATATTATTATTATTATTATTATTATTATTATTATTATTATTATTATATTATTATTATTATTATTATTATTATTATTATTATTATTATTATTATTATTTGTGTTCATGAGTTGCCTCCTTCATCATTATATGGGACCTTCATAATGGACACGATTGGTAGTTTGATGACCACCATTTGGCACTGGGCCTTCACCCTTATCATTCTTTTTGTCTTTTTTATGGTCCACCTTTTGTCCCACTCCCTCTTTCTTTATTTTTTTTATATCTATCATTTTAACCATGTATGTATCTATCTATGTATCTGTCTTTAACTAACCATCTCTCTCTCTCTCTCTCTCTCTCTCTCTCTCTCTCTCTCTCTCTCTCTCTCTCTCTCTCTCTCTCTGTGTGTGTGTGTGTGTGTGTGTGTGTGTGTGTGTGTGTGTGTAGAGGTAGTACTGACTCACCCCTTCCCTGTTCTGGCCACCAACTTTCCTCAATGGTATAATTAGCACTGTCGACAAGTTACCAGTTTCTCTACGGACAAATAGCGTAAAATTTCAGATCCTCGAGAGAAAGTTTGGGGAGTAACTGAAAATGCCCTGGCAGTGTTTTTTTTTTTTCCATACACATAGTCATTCATTCATATACGACCCACAAAGCTTTCATAACCTTGGAATGAATTAATTAAGGGGGTAGTACAATGTTGGTAGATCTGGAGTAAATTATTCCTCT
>JAWQEG010004794.1:37500-142685 GCA_033782935.1 Petrolisthes cinctipes | reverse complement strand
GTAGGGTAGGCTAAAGTTAGGGTACCTGTAATTCGCCAATATTGCCACAGGTAACGTCATAAACTAGGAAGAACAATCAGACAACTTATAAGAATATCACAACAACAACAAGTTATAAGAATATCACAACAACAACAACAACTCGAGTGTAATTTTTTCACCTTTATCACCCAAGCTTCATGAGAGACAAGTTCGTAAATACAGAACGGAAATATAATACCAACCGGACCACCAACCTTGACTTTGGGTAACTCCTCTACGCTCTCTTATTAGTCCGGAAGAGTCAAGGATTTACAAGACGCGCATGGGTTTACAAGACGAGGTGCGTGACTTTGCATCATCACCGGCAAAAATGTGTTCCCTAAATGGTGGAGAAGGAGGAGGAGGGGGAAAAAAAAGACGAGGAAATGTGGTATAGTATCATGCACACCAGAGAGAGAGAGAGAGAGAGAGAGAAGAGAGAGAGAGAGAGAGAGAGAGGAACAAGGAGGCGAGGAAGGAATGGAGTAAGGAAGGGCAAGTGTGTGTGTGTGTGTGTGGTGGCGGGGAAGCGGACACGGGGTTTGCTTAGCCTGCTGGCAGTTATCCTGTGCTCCGTGTGGGACCAATTAACGTCGACGCACGGACCCACGGCAGATTCCCCCCCGATTCTCTACGTTTCACTTGACGGCTTCCACTCGCGGCTTCCAGAGTGCCTCCCGCGGCCCTTATCTCGCGCCCTGATCTCTTCTGGAAACCCGGACGAAGCCTTGTGGAACCCTGGCCTGGCTGGGCGCAAGGGCAAACACGGTTAAAAAGAGCGCCATCCCTGCTCGCCTCAGAAGCGGACCTCTGTTTGCTCTGTTTGATATTCCATAACAGAGAGTAAACAGAGAATTTGCTTGGATTACAAATTGAAATCTGGTCGGCTGAAAATTGAGCTGGGGTCTGGCTGAAACTGCAGGGTGGGTAGGTGGGGGAGGTAAGAAGGTGGGTAGGTGGGGAGGTAAGAAGGTGGGTAGGTGGGGAGGTAAGAAGGTGGGTAGGTGGGGAGGTAAGAAGGTGGGTAGGTGGGTTGGAAGAGGTGGTGTAGAGGAATGAGGGTTGGTGGAGGTGAAGCCAACCAACCAGTCAACCAACCAGTCAACGAACCAACCAGTCAACCAGTCAGCCAACCAGACAGACAACCATTCGGCCAACCAGCCAGCCAACCAACCAGCCAGCCAGCCAGTCAGCCAACCAACCTGTCAACCAACCAGTCAACCAGCCAGTCAACCAGCCAGCCAACCAGCCAGCCAACCAGCCAGCCAGCCAGTCAGCCAACCAACCAGTCAACCAGCCAGCCAACCAACCAGCCAACCAGCCAGCCAACCAGCCAGCCAACCAACCAGCCAACCAGCCAGCCAACCAACCAGTCAACCAGCCAACCAACCAACCAGCCAACCAGCCAACCAGTCAGCCAACCAGCCAGCCAACCAACCAGCCAGCCATCCAGCCAGCCAACCAACCAGCCAACCAGCCAACCAACCAACCAACCAACCAGCCACCCAACCATCCATCCATCCAGCCAACCAGCCACCCAACCATCCATCCAGCCACCCAACCAGCCAGTGGTCTCGTTGTCAACACTACACTACACCACACCAACTTTACTGAAGCAAACTCCATGCCACTCAGAGGTGGGGAAGGGGGGCGCCGGGGGGAGGGGGGGGAGTGTTGAGGGGTAGAGGGAGAGGGGAAGGAGGAGGGGAGAGGGCAATGAGGAGGGAGAGGGCAATGAGGAGGGAGAGGGGTAGAGGAGGAGGGAGAGGACAGGGAGAAGGGAGAGGGCAAGAAGGAGGGAGAGGGTAAGGAGGAGGTAGAGAGCAATGAGGAGGGAGAGGGCAATGAGGAGGGAGAGGGTAAGGAGGAGGGAGAGGGTAAGGACGAGGTAGAGGGCAATGAGGAGGGAGAGGGTAAGGAGGAGGGAGAGGGTAAGGACGAGGGAGAGGGTAAGGAGTTACATAGTTACATAGATACACAGACCACAACAGACCTTACGGTCCAATCGAGGTGACCTGATATGAGGATATATTACTCCCCAGTGATAGTCCTAGATAGGGATAGCAAAGTAGAAGGCTCTCTCCCCACCCACCACTCCCTCCGGCCTGAGCCGTACTGGAAACAAATCAGAAGTGATCACCTTGTGGGGTTGGCTGAAATACTCCCCAATGAAATTCTATAGGAAAGGCAGAAAGTAGGTGAAATTGGGCGAACTCGCCACCTGTAATGGGAAAAGTTATTCATTAATGAACGTTGTTAGTCGGGGATGAGATGCAAGGTGTTTATCTAAGCGACGCTTGAAGCTGTCTACGGTGTTGCAGTCTATTACGTTACAGGGAAGCCCATTCCATAAGTTGACGACTCGGTTAGAAAAGAAATTCTTGGATTCGTGTGAGTTAAACGATTTACCTAAGATTTTGCAACCGTTTCCTCTCGTGTAACTTGATTGGTCGGTAGTTAGATATTTATTGCAGTCCATAATCATTATCTATGCCTTTTATAATTTTAGATACCCAGATTAAATCACCTCTTAATCTAAGTTTTGTTAATGGGAATAGATTTAGTTCACTTAGCAGCTCCTCGTACGTTTTGTTCCTTAGACTTGGTATCATTTTAGTAACCCTACGTTGGACTCGTTCCAGGTTTGCTATATTTTTCTGGTAGTACGGGCACCAGGCTTGAACACAGTATTCCATAAGGGGACGGACCAAGGAATTATACAGAGTAAGAATTGTGTCTTTGGACTTATATTCGAATGCTCTACCAATAAAGCCAATAGTTTTATTCGCTTTCTTAATTACTTCTGTACAGGACACTGCTGACTGGGCTTTAGGTTACGCTTTTGAGTTGAGTACCATTCAACGAGTAGTTTGCTGATATGTTTTCGCCCAGTTGACTTATCGAGATTATTTTGCATTTCTTTAGTCCGTGCGTTAGTGGAGTACTGTGTTTACAAGTTTAGTGTCATCGGCAAACTTCGTCTCTGTCGTTTAAGAAGGAGGGAGAGAGGCGGAGAGGATTAAGAGGGTGATGGAAGAGAGGAATAGGGAGGAAAGGAAAGAAGAACAAAAGAAGAGGATGAAGAGAAGGACGAAAGAAAGGAAAGGAGGAACAAAAGAAGAGGAAGAAGAGAAGGAAGAAAGGAAGGAAGGAGGAAGAAAAGGAAGAGGAAGAAAAGGAGGACGAAAGGAAGGAAAGGAGGAACAAAAGAAGAGGAAGAAGAAAACAAGAAGAAGTTAGGAGGAGAAAGTATGAGAAGAGAGAAAAATTATCATGAGGGTTGAGGAGAGTATGAGAAGTGAGGAGGAGGTGAGATTATGAGGGATGATGATGATGAGGAGGAGGGTAAGAATATGAGGGTTGAGGAAGGTATGAGACGTGAGGTAGAATATAGGAGAGGACGAGGTGAGATTATGAGGTGCATGTGTTGGGAGAATGAGACGTGAGGTAGAATATAGCAGAGGACGAGGTGTAATGATTTGTTGTTGTTGTTGTTGTTTTGTTTTTGTTTTTTCTTAATACCTCAACTTCGGGACTGTAATCTCTCAGAAGCCCGTGACTCTTGCTAGGTCCAGATATTATCAAGTGTCGCTCTAGGTGAGACAGTGGAGCTTTATGGTGTTCGTTGCTTCTCTTCTCTCCCACCAGATGACGACACCTTATTTATACACGTCACTATCAGGAGAGGGCAGCAGCTACATCGTCACTCACAGCATCTTGGAATATAGTCGGGCATCTTCTATGTTGTGAGTTGAGACGAGGTAGGGAGAATAAGACAGAAGAATTAACTCACAAAATAATATATACTGAGAAAGTCGTATTGTTTCACCTCTTCATATAGACACCAACTTTATACAGAAAGAGAAGTAAAATAATGTTTGGTTTGGCCCGAGAATAGTAATGTATGTATGTATGTATGTATGTATGTCCTGAATGAGTGGGAATGTGGTAGAATGAATGGGTGGGAATGTGGTAGGAATGAATGGGTGGGAATGTGGTAGGAATGAATGGGTGGGAATGTGGTAGGAATGAATGGGGTGGGAATGTGGTAGGAATGAATGGGTGGGAATGTGGTAGGAATGAATGGGTGGGAATGTGGTAGGAATGAATGGGTGGGAATGTGGTAGGAATGAATGGGTGGGAATGTGGTAGGAATGAATGGGTGGGAATGTGGTAGGAATGAATGGGTGGGAATGTGGTAGGAATGAATGGGTGGGAATTGTGGTAGGAATGAATGGGTGGGAATGTGGTAGGAATGAATGGGTGGGAATGTGGTAGAATGAATGGGTGGGAATGTGGTAGGAATGAATGGGTGGGAATGTGGTAGGAATGAATGGGTGGGAATGTGGTAGGAATGAATGGGTGGGAATGTGGTAGAATGAATGGGTGGGAATGTGGTAGGAATGAATGGGTGGGAATGTGGTAGGAATGAATGGGTGGTAATGTTGTATGGGTAGGTGGCATGGGTAGGTGGGTGTTTGGGGGGTGGTGAATGGGGGTTTGGGGGGGGGGGGGTGTAGTGATAGATGGTTGGATAGGGGTGTGTGTGGGAGTGGGGGGTGGTGATAGGGGGCATTGGTAGGTGAAAAGGGGGTGGGGGTGGGTGGCATGGGAAGGGGGGGTGGGGGTGATGATATGTGGTTGAATAGGGGGTGTGTGGGGGTGGGGGGGGTGATGATATGTGGCTGGATAGGGGGGAGGGGATGAGTAGATGAGGAGGGGGGGTTGGGGAGTTGGGGGGTGATAGGTGGTTGGATAGGGGGGGGGATGATAGGTGGTTGGATAGGGGGGGGGGATGATAGGTGGCATGGGCAGGTGGGGGGTTGGGGGGGTAATGATATGTGGCTGGATAGGGAAGGGGGGGGCATGGGTAGATGAGGAGGGGGGGTTGGGGGGGGTGATAGATGAGGAGGGAGCGGGGGTTGGGGGGGGGTGATAGATGAGGAGGGAGGGGTGGGTTGAGGGGGTAGGGTGGTGATAGAGGAGGGTGCGGGGGTTGGGGGGGGGGTAGGGTGGTGATAGATGAGGAGGAGGGGTTGGAGGGGTAGGGTGGTGATAGATGAGGAGGGAGGGGGGGGTTGGGGGGGGGGGGGTAGGGTGGTGATAGGTGCCATTGCTGTGCTTTTCACTTCCCGGTTTTCCATTAGCGGCCACAAACGCTCCAATTTAGCGGTGAGGGAGGAGCATACAAAGGTTGTGGTGGTGGTGGCGTTCTCTGGGGAGGCGGCAGGAAGGTACGATGGTGGCAGGCGTCAGGGATGGCAGAGGTGGCACGAGTGAGAGGAGGGGGGTGGCAGAAGGGTGGGGGAGGTGGCAGGAGTGAGAGGAGGAGGGGGGTGGCAGAAGGGTGGGTAGAGGTGGCAGAAGTGAGAGGAGAGGTTTGAGATGAGGTGGAAGGGGGTGGCAGAAGGGTGGGTAGGGGTGGCAGAAGTGAGAGGAGGGGTTTGAGGTGAGGTGGAAGGGGTTGCAGAAGGGTGGGTAGGGGGTGGCAGGAATGAGAGGAGAGGTTTAAGATGAGGTGGAAGGGGGGTGGCAGGAGTGAGAGGAGGGGGGGTGATGTGAGAGGGAGTATAAGGTGGGGGTTATGGGAATGATTGGGATAGGAATTTCAGGGGTGAGAGAGAGAGAGAGAGAGAGAGAGAGAGAGAGAGAGAGAGAGAGAGAGAGAGAGAGAGAGAGAGAGAGAGAGTGGCATAGTGACAGGGTGTGTGATGGCAGGGTGGCAAAGGGCTGAGAGGTGTACCTGTTTGTTGAAGGTGAGGGGAGAGGGCGAGTGTAGCTGGGGTGAGAGGAGTGAGAGGGGTGAGGGGAGAGAAGAGAAGGGATGAATAAAGAAGGAGGGATGAGGGGAAGGAGGAGGGATGATGAGAAAGGAAGAGAAGGGATGAATAAAGGAGGAGGGATGAGGGGAAGGAGGATGGATGATGAGGAAGGAAGAGAAGGGATGAAGGAGAAGGGAAGGATGAGGGAAGGAAGAATGTAGGAATATATATAGGATTGACAAGGAGTAAACAAGTGGGATACCAGACTTCAGTAAATAGGATGCAAGGAGCTGTTCTGAGGTTATGACACACACACACACACACACACACACACACACACACACACACACACACACACACACACACAGTACACCCTGCCACCTCACCCTACCACACACACACACACACACACACACACACACACACACACACACACACACACACACACAGTACAACCTGCCACCGCACACTGCCACACACACACACATACACACACACACATACACACCACCTCTCACCCTACCACACACACACACACACACACATACACACACACCACCTCTCACCCTACCACACACTCACACACACACACATACACACACACCACCTCTCACCCTACCACACACTCACACACACACACACACACACACACACCACCTCACCCTACCACACACATACACACACACACACACACACACACACACACACCACCTCTCACCCTACCACACACACACATACACACACACACACCACCTCTCACCCTACCACACACACACATACACACACACACACACGACACCACCTCTCACCCCTACCACACACACACACACACACACACACACACACACACACACACACACACCACCTCTCACCCTACCACACACACACACACACACCACCTCTCACCCTACCACACACACACACACACACACATACACACACACCACCCTCTCACCCTACCACACACACACACACACACACACATACACACACCACCTCTCACCCTACTACACACACACACACACACACATACACACACACCACCTCTCACCCTACCACACACACACACACACACACACACACACAGTACACCCTGCCACCTCACCCTACCACCTCACCCTACCACACACACACACACACACACATACACACACCACCTCTCACCCTACCACACACACACACACACACACACACACATACACACACACCACACACACACACACACACACACCACCTCTCACCCTACCACACACACACACACACACACACACACACACACACACACACACCACCTCTCACCCTACCACACACACACATACACACACACACACCACCTCTCACCCTACCACACACACACACACACACACACACATACACACACACCACCTCTCACCCTACCACACACATACATACACACACACACATACACCACCTCTCACCCTACCACACACACACACATACACACACACACACCACCTCTCACCCTACCACACACACACATACACACACACACATACACACCACCTCTCACCCTACCACACACACACACACACACACACACACATACACACCACCTCTCACCCTACCACACACACACACACACACACACACACACACACACACACACACACACACACACCACCTCTCACCCTACCACCACCACCACCAAACACAGGGAGGCCAGCAAAGTCAACATAGCAGTGCTCGGCTATTCATTCCCACAACATCCCACCTTCTGCCAGCCAGCCAGCCCATTCCTGCCTTGCTATTCATTCCTATCTCCTTCCCGCCCTTTCCTATCTCCTTCCCGCCCTTTCCGACCCCTTATCCACCCTTTCCGATCGCTTATCCGCCCTTTCCGATCGCTTATCCGCCCTTCCGACCCCTTTCCACCCTTTCCGCCCGTTTACCCGCCCTTTCCGACCCCGTATCCACCCTTTCCGATCGCTTATCCGCCATTTCCGACAGCTTATCCGCTATTTCCGACCCCCTTCCCGCCCTTTCCGACCGCTTAGCCTCCCTTTCCGACCCCTTTCCACCCATTCCAACCGCTTATCCACCCATTCCTCCCTTCTTCTCGCTCATTTTGTCCACCCATAAATTCCTACCTCAGGCCCATTCCTACTTTTTTTCCCGCCCTTTCTTGCTGCTGCTGCCTTCCCCCCTATTCCAGCCAAAGTAAATTTATTCACCCGATGGATGGGATGTGTTTAGAATATTATATAATTATAAACCCGATCCCGAACAACTTGGAAGACGGTATGAAGAACACACACACACACACACACACACACACACACACACACACACACACACACACACACACACACACACATACACACCAGGCCTTATTACTACAACTTATTATACACCATTAACAAACACATGTGTCTTGGCATCTCCAACGAAACTTGACGTGATAAATTTGAAGATATAAAATAAAATGATGACAATAGTAAGTATATACAGATTTGGAGATGCAGAAAAAAATTGATGGTAGAAGTAAATACGAAGTTGGAGATGCGACCGACTATAAGTGACTGAGTCTGGTGTTCTCCTTCTACAGTGTTTGTTTCATCTCACCTTCATTACAATAAGCCATCCATAATTAGAACCTGGGCAATATTTTTTTCTCCCCCAAACTCAGCAGACGCACATCACACGACAGCGGGAGATCAGTCACTCAGTCAGTCAGACAGAGGGAGGCGGGACAAGAAAGGAGAATTAAGGTTGCCACTGGTATGATAATATTAAATGTGGTAGTGGTTGCCTTTGGCGTGCAAGAATAGAAGAAAGTCACTGGAAGTCGTATATATATATATATATATATAAATGTATGTTGTTGTTGTTTTTAGAAAGATGTTCCCACTTTCAGGAGGTCCTCGTTGGTAGTTTTAAAATGATATAGTTTCCCGGGAAGTTATAGAAAACACACGTCATCATCAAAGACTGCTGGGTGGTGGTGAATGGAAGGCTTCTGGGGACTCTCGCGCCTCTATGATGTTAACGCTCATTAGAAAATTGTCTCCTCACACTCGAATGCTCCTGTATGGCCTCGTTCGCTTGTGATTAAGAGGGTGGAACGTGTTTTTTTCTCTCCTGCTCGCCCCGGAATGGATATTGTCGAGGCCTCGTATCAATAGGGGCTTTTGTTTCCGCTAGCTGCCTGCCTCGCCCTCCTTCCTGTACAGATAGTATGGTATGAGACTTGGTTGGTGGCTTCTGATTCCTCCTAACTGTGCCACGAAACAAGCTCCTTCAATGTAGATGGTGGTCACAGGTGGTGTTTTGTGGCAATGTTTGAAGAACTCGTTAACCTCCAATTTTCTTACTACATTACTGTGGTCCTTATTAATACATGGGTTGTTTTGTGTGTGAGAACAAGTTATCTCTGTTCGTTGGTCTTTGGTGTTGTTGTTGGTGGTGGAGGCTCTTGTTGGACTCTTGCATCATTGTCGTCGTCGTCGTCGTCGTCGTCAACTGGATTTGCGCGCCATCTGCCACACTCGCGCGCCCTTTTGTTTGTTTACATATTATATCGTTTCCCGCCCTTTTGTCTTTAGGTTGTTAGAGAAGCAGCAGCAGGTCGTCAGTAGAACAATAACATCCCTGGACGGAAATCGAAGAGTGCTGCTGCATTTATGTTAATTATGATATTCGTTATTAAGGGACCCCCGTGATGTACAGTATTGTCAGAAAATTGGAGGTTAGCGAGTCCTTCAAACATTGCCACGAAACACCACCCACATTGGAGGAGCTTGTTTCGTGGCATAGTCGGGAGGAATCAGAATCTCCCGAGTCTCGTATATGATCACAGGGTCCTTAATTATAGGGGTAGTATACTGTTGGTAAAATCTAGAGCAACTGCATGATTCCCCAAGCAACATGCATGCAGACCACCAATATTTTTATTATTTTGGTCCTGTTTTCTGGTATACTTTGGAGGACTATCAAGGCTCTCCAATGTACACTACGTACTGTACCTTGAGGGGATTTGATTTTGTTGGTGAATTGGAAGGCTACTTACTGATTCCTACTATCTATGGCAGAAAACGTACAGACACCCTCAGTGGTATTAATAGGGGGTCTGTTTCGTGGCTTAGTTTGGAGGAATCATAGACCTACCAATTTACCAACAAGAGAATCTCCTCTTAATTAAGTATATTACCCCCTTAATTAAAGAGACAAATTCTAGACAAGCAGATCGACTGTGTGTTTTTTTTTTTTTTTTTTTCATGTGGCAAGTCCTATTTCTCACTTTTGTTTTATCGCTCGACGGAATTTTTAAATATATATAATATAATCTTAGCTTTATCTTGTTATAGTCTCATTATTTTTTTCAATATGCATAGTTTTATAATGATAATGATTTTTCTGAAGCCAGATATTATGGACTAAATTCATGTATTCTTCTTGCAGTGAAGTTGGAGAGGTTATGTTTTCGTCTTCATATGTTTGTCTCTCTCTCTCTCTCTCTCTCTCTCTCTCTCTCTCTCTCTCTCTCTCTCTCTCTCTCTCTCTCTCTCTCTCTCTCTCTCTCTCTCTCTCTCTCTCTCCCTCTCCCTCTCCCTCTCCCTCTCCCTCTCCCTCTCCCTCTCCCTCTCCCTCTCCCTCTCTCTCTCTCTCTCTCTCTCTCTCTCTCTCTCTCTCTCTCTCTCTCTCTCTCTCTCTCTCTCTCTCTCTCTCTCTCTCTCTCTCTCTTCCACTCGATTTTCATTTGTGTGATTGTTTTTAACCTTCATTTTCCGCTCAAATACCCTCATGTTATCGTTTCCTTCCACTCTCCTGATTTTCCTACCTACCTCTTCCCCTTCATTCTTCTCTCTCTCGTTAATTATTATAAGAGTGTTTCTGTTTCTACCTCTTCCTTCATCTCTCATTCATTCTTCTCTCTATTTTACATATGAGTTTCTTTCTCTTCCTACCTCTTCTTTTATTTTTCTCTTTATACGAAGTTCTTTCTATTCCTATATCTTTTTTCATCTCCCCTTCATTCATCTCTCTATTTTATATACGAATTTCTGTCTGTTTCTACCTCTTCCTTCATCTCCCCTTCATTCTTCTCTCTTATTTATATACGAGTTTCTTTCTGTTTCTACCTCTTCCTTCATCTCCTCTTCATTCTTCTCTCTCATCTATATGCGAGTCTTTCTGCTCCTATCTCTTTCGATATTTTCCTCTTTTCGAGTTTCTTTCTGTTTCTACCTCTTCCTTCATCTCCCCTTTTACTCTTCTCTCTATTAATATACGCGTCTATCTGTTTGTGTGTCGGTGAACGTGTTGAGTGGTCTGCCATTTACACATTGTTTTGACATCTTTCGTGACTTTGATATGTATAAGTTGATGTTTTGTTTGATATGATTCAAAACAAACCCGTTTCTTGAATTTAAAGAAGAAACAATAATAATAACAACTACTACTACTACGACTACTACTACTACTACTACTACTACTACTACTACTACTACTACTACTACTACTACTACTACTACTACTACTACTACTACTACTACTACTACTACTACTACTACTACTACTATATACTCCACCACTAATACTACTACTACTACTACTACTACTAATAATAATAATAATAATAATAAACGCGTGTCATAATCCATGCCTTGCCATATTTTCCAAGCTACATATTTCACCTATTATCATCATTCATTATTTATTTCACACACATATATACAGTAAATTAATAATGTAAATCAAGCCACGTACTGTACCATACCATACATAAATCCATCTTCTTTACGTATTCAGATAATTAAACTTAAATGTAATAAACAGATAGAATAGAACCAGGCCACGTCAATCCCATTGTGATAGCATATAGAGAATAGTGAAGAAATCCGTAGCTATTGTCTAAAGTTTCTATGCTGGAATATATTTTGAGGATTTCCCATTACTTAAGGAGCCTGTGATCGTGTATGAGACTTGGTTGGTGGCTTCTGATTCCTCCTGACTATAGGCCACGAAACAAGCGCCGTCAATATAGTTCCATGGTGTTTCGTGGCAATATTTGAAGGACTAACTAACTATAAACAACTATTTTTCTGACTACATCACGGTGTCACTTAAGTTTGGTTCATGGTAATAGGAATGATGGAGTCACTTTTCAACCCCTGCTATCATCAAGTTTGGTAAGAAAATAAGGGTAGATAATATTATGTGGGATTTATAACTTTTGGGCCGTGTGTGTGTGTGTGTGTGTTATTTTTGTGGTACAGAAGATGAAAAGACGGAAACCTGTGCTCCACTATTAAGAGCCGATTCCACATTGGTTTGTTTTGGTTTGCAAGCACCATTACGAAAGAAAGTGAACTGTGTAAATGATTCATGAGTGAATTGTTTGATGAATTTGATAACTCCACTATTAAACTATGGTAATAATGGAACTACCTGACATATTTTGTGGATATGGATACTGAGTTTGTTGGATATAATTAAGACTGACATGTGTGGTTGGTTGGGTAGGATCATAACAAACCAGACCACTGTGGAATCGGCCCTAAACGTTTATTAGATTTTATGTCTTATTTACATCTGTTGGTTGTGTAATTCTGTCATACAATAACTCTAATGGCTATAATATTAGCTAAGTTACCCTTTCCTTTGTTACATTTTTTGTTATTTTCATAGTAAATTAAAGAACATTGCTACAACCTATTGTTAAGAGGAGTAACTTGACCATACGTATATGTTGTTCCATAATTTATTATTGTTACTTCATATTATTATCAATGTTGGCATTGTTCTCTTTCATGTTCTCTTTCATGCTTGAAGATCTGGAGCCGTGGAGGGAGGTTGTGTGTGTGAGTGCTCCTCCACCAGTACTGTACATTGTATGTGTAGTTAAATACGTTATAAGGAAACTTTGTGATGGAAATTGAACTGGTGGTTTTATCTAAGTGATGTTGGAGTTACAAAGAAAATATATATTAATTAACCCTCAAAGAAAACGCTTGTGTGGTTAAATGTGTTAAAAATGGCTGGCTAGGGGAGGGGCCCGGCGAAAGAAAATAGAAGGAAATAGTTGATAATTACGGTGGATAGAAGGACGAAGGAAGAAAGAAGTTTATAGAGGAAGGAAGAATAACCCATAAGGAAAAGAGTGAGTGATAACAGAAGCAGGGCAATAAAGAGAAACAAGAGAAACTGTGTATTATAAGAAATTGAGATGGTAAAGGACTGTCTGTGATTACTGTGTTGGTGGTGATGGGACTATAGGGCACCTCGTGGACGAGGCAGAGGAAGAGGAGGGGGAGCCAACAGTAAGACCAATACCATTTCAGGAATGGAAAGTTTACCTAGTAATTCTTTGGATAAATCTACCAACAAAGAGAATGTCACTAATAAATTCTGTGGAACGTGTGGTGGTGACACAGATGATAATTGCATTGGTTGTGATAGGTGTCCCTTGTGGTTTCACAGTTCTGTGCTGTGTACAGGCTTGCCTGAGTCTACTATCCAGGCTCTTAAAGTTGATGGTGATGCATTGTTGTTAGTGGAGGTAGTGATGCCGATGCACTAGGTCAGATGCATGAGACTATTAGGGGACTTTGTTCTTCAGGTAGGGTACTGTCTGATCGGGTAGCGGTCTTGGCCTCGAGTCCGAAGGACACAGTAACGCATAAACAGGCTAGAAATGCTTTTGCATCATTTGGCCAACAAGCTTCTATTGTTGTAGATATCAGCATTGCCATTGGGAAGGAAATTGTGGAGATGGAAGAAAGAAAAACGAGTCCTTGTTTTATCGAGGTATCAGATAATTAGAGCTAACAACGTAGCTGAAGCCAAGGTCCAACTTTCTCAGGTCACTACTGCTATCTTGGGGTCTGAACTTTCTTTAGATGATGTGTTTTGCATTAATAAGGATAAAGGAATCTTTAGAGCTAAATCTACTGGCAAAGAACTGAGGGACAACTTACTCTTTAAAGCTAAATCGCTCAAAGACATTCCAGAATACAAAGGTGTCTATGTCAATAGGGATCTTACTTTTACTCAAAGGCAAGAATTGTTTATCAGGCGACACAAATTGGGTACTGGTGAAGGCGGTGCTCAGTCTTTGTATCAGACTGGCAGGCGGACATATTGGGCTGGGGCTGGACGGGGAGGGGGACAGAGCTCTGCTGCTGCACCATCGAATCCCAGTCTACCTACAGACCTAATTGATGGTGTTGATACCGCACAACGTCAGGGTTCTGCTGGTCATGATAGTTCTAGAACCATATCTACACAGCTTGGTGGTTTTGTGGGTTCTGCAAGGAGTGGCGGTGGAGGGGCCGCTGCGCCACCAAGTGCTGATCCTTCAGCTGTGGCTGGTGGGGCCACTTTAGGCCTCTAAACCTTGCTCTCACCAATGTAAATAGTCTTAGTAACAAGGTTAGGCTACTGTCACATTTTCTTGTACATAATCATATTGATATTGTTGCTGTTACAGAAACATGGCTTTTCCCAACTGTTCTCGACTCATATGTAACAATCCCAAATTGCAAAATTGTTAGAAAGGACACAACGAGTAATGTGACTAAGCATGGTGTTTATGTATATATACACAACAGTATAGTCTCTGTCTCTTTGGATTTTTCTGTAGACAATCTGACAAGTGTTTATTTTCCTCATTACAGTGTTTATATTTTGGCTGGGTATCGTCACCCTTCCTACTCACTGGCGGACGATGCTGCTCTTATATCATTTTTAGAAACCTTTGTCCCAGGTAAGGAAGTCATTTTAATGGGAGATTTTAATTTACCTAATATAATCTGGGGAGGAGAAGTACCAGTTGTCACAAGTGCACACGATAAAACTTTTCTTGACTGCTCTATGTCTCTGGGTTTGCTCCAGTGGGTTGTAGAGCCAACCAATATTCGCTCGGATAATGTGTTGGATTTGATCTTTACTTCAGAACATGATAGAGTTACGTCAGTCCAGATTGATCCTCTTTTTCCCAACTGTGACCATTTTGTTGTTATATTTTCGTATGTTTTTCAGGGGCTTTCTCATGCCCAAAACCCTTCATTGAACGTTTTGTGGCACAAAGGGAATTATAGAGATATAAATCATGCTTTAAGTGAGGTAGATTTCGTCTATGAATTCTCTGACAGATCAATGGATGAGGCTTATGAAAGATTTACTGAAGTCTTACAGCATCTTTTTTTCTGATACTTCTGGTCTATCTATGTTGCAAAATTACATTGACTTACTTGCGACTAGATCGGAATCATGGGGTCTCAAGGTCAGTGTGGAAAAACATGTGTTCTCAGGTTTTGTCGTGGTGCGGCTCCAGATGGGGGACTAAATTCCAGCTATTACTTGAATGGCATTCCAATACATGCAGTTTGTGGAATCTGCATCTGACTTGAGTCTGTTAGTCAACAAAACTTTGAAGTTTCACTTACATATTCGAAAGGTAGCCAATAAGGCTGGTGGTACTGAGTCTAACTTGCTGAAAAGCACAGTAAATCGTGACAGTTCTTTCATGGTCTCACTTTATTGTACACATATACGTCCAGTAATTGAATTTTCATCAGCTGTGTGGCATACTGGGTATCAGGGTGACTTAGGCTTGTTGGAGGGGGTGTAGCACAGGTGGACAAAACAAATCTCAGGCCTTACAGATCTTGACTATGGCGCTCGTCTTGTTTCTCTTGATTTGTACTCTGTAAGAGGTAGACTGCTCAGGGCTAATTTGATCAAGGTATGGAAGATTATGAATGGTCAGCCCTCTATAAGGCCCTTTCATATTTTTACTTTAAGATCATCCGACAGAACTCGTGGACACTTGTTTAAAATATTTTATCCTCATGTACAGACAGAGATTCGCAAAAGATCTTTTGCAATTAGAATTTTTAACATCTGGAATGGTTTGCCTCAGGAGGTTGTATCATCATCAAATTAAACACACTTCAAGAGACAGCTGGCTTTGTATTTGGGGGACAGGCTCTTTAAATATTGATTTTTTATTTTTTATTTATTTTTTGTATGATTATGTGTGAAAATTTGTGTGCGACAGTGCGACAACACACTTTCCACAGTCAAGTTAAATAAGAAAATTCCTCGAACCTTATTTTTCATGCCTGACTGTTGGTGTGTTGGCATGTTTGGGGCTCCACATTGAAGACAGCTCATCCTGGTAAGAGATCCTGGTAAGAGATAATATTTTTGCCATTTTTTACATATATTTACTCATATTGATATCCCATCATGTATCAAATAACTTCATGTTGGCCTTTAGTGGCAACGTTTCCCAGAGTGCTGAGGCTTGTACTCAAGGTAAATAAAGAACTTAAAAAAAATAATAATAATAATCCATAATTTGTTCATTCTGAATGCGATGCAAAAATAATATACTATGATATTATATGATTTGTACGCGGAAATTATATTCAGAAAAAAGATTCAGAGGATTTACCCTCCAATGGGGAGACCTCTGGGTTATAAATTATTCACTGTTGGCACTGAGGTGTTCACTCCAGTAATTTGCACTTCTTATATATTTCCAGTTATTAAAGGTTTAAATGTGGACATAGTGTCATTGAAATTAGGGAAGATTTAGGTTCTGTAACTTGGCCTACAAAAGGAAATATAACAGTGAGTAGTCAGAGGATATTTCAGTGTAAGCCAGCCAGTGTTTTCTCTAGTTGTTGGCCTATATCTTCCATGTATGTACTACGCTGACATAAGTATACGGAATTGTCACATTTTTCACTAAGTTTCGGACACACAGCATTAGGGTTAAGGGGAGGTTCTCTTGTTGGAAAATTTCCTGTGTGACGAGTTAGTATTGCAGTAGCCTACGTCTTCAACAACAGTGATATATGCTGTCAAGATGAATAATACACTCAAGTTTTTCTTCACTGTGGACTCTAGATTAACTATGATACACACCACAAACCATAGCCACCAACAATAATATATACGAATTTCCTTGCCCAATTACCCCGTAGGTGTGTATTGCCTGTAGTGATGTGGGCAATATGTTAAGGGTTTTGGAGCCCCTTCGGCCCCAGCCACTAGCTTTCAGTTCTTCAACTGTTTCTCTTTTCTTTGTATTTTCTTCCTGCTTGCTGTCACACCTCTCTATCATCTTTTTCTGGCTCTATATGACCTCGCTGTTACGGCACCTAATATCAATCAATCAACCTTTGCCCATTATTATAGGTTACAGGTATGTACAGTCACAATCAAATATCCACCGACACTTTCCTTCCATCGTAGTAAATATCTTGGTAATAAAGAACAACACGTGTATTGTTTTGCAGCACCTCATAATAATAATTGAGGGGGGTTGAGCTGACGTAAGGTGTTGTATGATTATATTTTGATATGATACTAATTTATTTGCACGATGGAAGGAAGGTGTCGGTGGTTATTTGATTGTGGCTGTACGTCTGTCAGGCTGGCCACGATTTTTTCTTAAATATAATTATAGTTAGGGTGATTATTATTGTCTGTGTTCATCCTTTTAAAAAATTGTCTTCATGTAGAATTCGGGTAAATATTACTGTTTGTGTTTACACTTTTAGCATTTGTCTTCCCATACAGTTAAGGAGAATATTATTGTTTGTGTTAATTTTATTCACTTGAAAAACATATTATTATTCCTGTTCACCCTTTTAAACAACAATTGTCTTCGTTCAAAATTTGGGTAACTATTTTTATTTTATATTTGCCCTTTTAAAATCCGTCTTCCTGTACAGTCTAAGGTAAATATTATTGTTCTTGTTCACACTAGCATTTGAAATTTTATGAGGTGACAGGGGCAAGGAAAAATATAGCCTTTTTTTTTTATAAGATTTAGAATTTCTCGGCATCGTTTCTAAATCCTCGGTAAACGCATACGAACAATTGACTGTGTGTGTACGTGTGGAACATCATGGCACCTAGCTATTGCAGAGGACACACACACACACACACACACACACACAGAGAGAGAGAGAGAGAGAGAGAGAGAGAGAGAGAGAGAGAGAGAGAGAGAGAGAGAGAGAGAGAGAGAGAGAGAGAGAGAGAGAAAGAAGAGCAAAAAAAAGTTATTTAGGCTAAATTAGTATTTAATTCTCAGTACTGCATCCCTCCCTCACATAATAATAATAATAATAATAATAATAATAATAATAATAATACTGTATCTTGAGAGAGAGAGAGAGAGAGAGAGAGAGAGAGAGAGAGAGAGAGAGAGAGAGAGAGAGAGAGAGAGAGTGTGTGTGTGTGTGTGTGTGTTGCATCATATAACACACACTGCAATACAATATTTTGTGGTAAAGTGATGTCAACAAGGCCAATCACACACAGACAGTCGCTTACACAATGCGGGAGTACACACACACACACACACACACACACACAAGTTCACGCAGACACACACGCACACACGCAAGTTCACGCACACACACACGCACACTCACAATCACACACACACACATACCGTTACATTGGGTAGGGTATTATATCTATGTGCCCAGTAACAATTGCGTTCATATTACGTTACTTGCGTCGTAATAAAAAAAAAAAAATCTGATATAGGAAATTTTTTTAATGTATAATGTATAAATATGTAGGAGATTCATATGTACAGCCACGATCAAATAAATAACCACCCACACTTTCCTTCCATCGTGTAAATAAATTAGTATCGTATCAAAATATAATCATCATACAACACCTAGCTTACGTCAACTCAACCCCCTCAATTATTATTATGTTGTCCTGCAAAATCATACATGTGTTGTTCTTTATTACCAAGATATTTACTACGATGGAGGGAAAGTGTTGGTGGATATTTGATTGTGGCTGTACTTCTTCATGGTCTTCGATTGTACTATCTATCTATTTCTCTCTATCTACCTATCTATCTATCTATCTATCTATCTCTTTGATATTGTAGTGTGTTTGTAGGATATGAATGTTTGGATGTGGAATTTGATATAGTGTATTGTATAGCAATTATTATTAACGATTAAGTTAAGTGAAAGATAATAATTAATTAATATGGTGATATGGAAACGTGGCAGATCAAGAGTAAAAAAACAAAAACACACAGTCACTATTATTATTATTTATATGAGAAGTGTCTTGGAACTGAAGAATTAATTAAGAGGTTCATGTATGTACAGGCACAATCAAATAACCACCGACACTTTCCTTCCATTGTAGTAAATATCTTGGTAATAAAGAACAACACGTGTATTATGATTTTGCAACACCTCATGGTAATAATTGAGGGAGTTGAGTTGACGCAAGGTGTTGTATGATTATATTTTTATATGATACTGATTTATTTGCACGATGGAAGGAATTAAAGTGTGGGTGGATATTTGATTGTGGCTGTACGATGTAGTGTGTGTACGTTAAGGGGGAAGTTTTGTGTTGGTAAATCTGGAGCAACTGAATCCTCCACTCTATTCCAAGCAACAGAACATTATTATTTTTGCTCTTCTGGTCCTGTTTCCTGGCATACTTTGGAGGAATCATGGCACTCCAATGTAACAAAGGTGAATTACCCCCTTCATTAAGGACCCTGTGATCGTTTATGAGAATTGGAGGCTTCTGATTCCTCCTGACTATGCCATGAAACAATAATTAAGCTCCTTCCTTATAGGTGTGTGTGTTTCGTGGCAATATTTGAAGGACTCGTTTACCTCCAATTTTCTGACTACATCACACACAGGGTCCCTTAATTGATATGGATGTGTGTGTCAAAAATAATATATGGCATGCACAACGTAACTAAATGAATAAATGTAGGACTAACAATTCAATGAAGTGTATGAAAGCAAGATATAAGGACTCAGAGGGAAAGTTAAGACCAATAAATAATAATACATGAAGGAATTAATTAAGTTATATGAAGAAATTAATTATTATCTGAAGGTTTATAATTATGCGTGATTGTGGAGCTGAAATTAAGTAGGTTGGAAGATGTTGCTTAATTTCCGCGTCTATTCGTGACCATCCCTTTTCGTAATTGGTAATAGATAGATAGAAAGATAGATATATGAGTAGTGTTTGTTAGCCTATGGAGTCTCGGCTTAATTGAGGGGATAATATACTTTTGGTGCATTAGAGCGACTTGATTCCTCCAAAGTATGGCAGGAAACAGCAGGGCCATATTAACAAAAGTAGTATATGGTGGCCTGTTGCGTGAAATAGTTTGGAGGTATCAATTGTTCCAGATTTACCAACAATGTACAGCCACAATCAAATAACCACTGACACTTTCCTTCCATCGTACAAATAAATCAGTTATTATCAGTATCATATAAAAATATAATCATACAACACCTTACGTCAACTCAACCCCCTCAGTTATTATTTTGAGGTGCTGCAAAATCATACGGGTGTTGTTCTTTATTACCAAGATATTTACTACGATGGAAGGAAAGTGTCGGTGGATATTTGATTGTGGCTGTACTTTCCGTTTATTAATACGCAGCAAAAAAAGAAAGTTATTATGGGTTCGCTGTAGACACAATTCAAACAGCCCGCAGCGAACTGAAAAAAACGCAAACCCGGTTATCCGGGCACAACAGAGACCCTCTAATGAATGAACCAGTGGGTCTAGCAGAGAAAAGAGAAATAAACATTGAAAATTCGTTTGATCTATGATGCGATTACAACTACACTCAAGATTCGATTATTTCATCAGCCCATAATACAGTGATATGCAATTACCAAGCCTAGAAAAATATTGTAAATTTGAATTTCCCCGGGGTTTTATCAGTTAGCAGACGACGCACGAAGATGGCCTTCAAAAAATGCAGAGATTGCAGACGATATGTTCCAACACTTTCCTTTCATTTTTTATGCAGAAGTTTTCTTGAAAACACATTGTAACTTACATAAGTTACTACTCCTTCAAATAAGTTAAATATGGCACCCATATGCTATATTCGTTCTCGTATGATTGCAGCTAAGTTATACAATATGATTTTACGCGTGAACATAAAAGCTGTCAGTCATATTAATGTTATTGCATGACTTCACAAACAGATTAAGGTGAATTTATACACGAGAACAAGGAGAAAATAATCTGTATAATTATGTATATATTTTTAATCCTCTTTTTGTGAGCGATATGTGTAGTAGGTTTTAGAAGAGGAAAGTTTCAGTGAGGGAATTATGGTAAGTAGTCAAAACCAAAATGGCAACTATGGAGGGCACATCGGAGCAGGCTGGCTCGTGTAATGCGGAGAGATTAGTGCGTGTAGGCTATTATGAATTTGAAAAGACAATTGGGAAGGGTAATTTTGCTGTAGTGAAGCTGGCGACGCACAAAGTGACCCAATCCAAGGTGAGGAAAGTGCTCCAGGAGGCTCCAGGAGGGTTTGTTTATCTTTTGTAGGACCCCACTCTTGTCTCTTTATCAGGCCATATTTCACCCCATGGTCACCTCTTGGGGCGGGGCGGGGTCCTGGGTCATCGTGGGGGTCATCACAGGTATAGGGTGAAGGCCATGGTGTGTAAGGGACAGGTGTGTGTGTGTAGTTGTTGTGATATTGTTGATGTCTGTGATTGTGACTTGTGTGTGTACGTATGTGTGTGTAGTTATAGTGATGTTGTTGATGTCTGTGATTGTGACGTGTGTGTGTGTAGTTTTAGTGATGTTGATGTGTGTAGTTTTAGTGACGATGTGTGTGTGTGTGTGTGTAATTGTATGTTAGTGATGTTGTTGATGTCTGTGATTGTGACGTGTGTGTTTGTAGTTATAAGTTACCGTAGTGATGTTGTTTTTTCTGATTGTGACTTGTGTGTGTACGTGTGTACCGGTATGTAGTTGTAAGTTAGTGATGTTGTTGATGTCTTTGATTGTGACGTGTGTGTGTGTGTGTGTAGTTGTAAGTTTGTAATGTTGATGTCTTTTGTGATTGTGACGTGTGTACGTAGGTGTGTGTGTGTGTGTGTAGTTATAGTGATGTTATTGATGTCTGTGATTGTGACCTGTGTATGTATGTATGTAAGTGTGTATGTGTTTAGGTTGTAGTCTTGCCAAGAGTTACCGTACCTACACAAATGACGTTAACTCATAATGAATATATTCCCTTAATGTGTAGAACCCTTGATCACTCACGTAAATATTTGTTGTGGTGTAAAGAATAAATTGTTTGTCACTTGGGGTTGGGTTCGTTTTAACTCGTCTTAGGTTTCCACATCACATTTTAATACACACATGCACACACACAAACTCAATCGTGCCAGAATATTTCCTGTGTGAGTTTCCTAAAAATGATTGTTAGGAAACGTAAAGTGATAGCTTTTTGAGAGAACAAAAGCTTAATTATAGGATTGACTGCAACATAAGCTTAATTGAGGGGGTGAAAGCGGTAATAAAGTGAGACTAGGTGTGAGGTTATAGGTTGATAAGGTAAGAGTGTAAGTATCTGGCAACAGTATTGTGTAAAGATGGAAATAACATGGAAGGGGAAATCGGAAAGAGAATAGTGTGTTGTAAACTGGTCATAGAATCGTTGTGTGTGTCTATGGGCCATATGCAAGAATACCTGTGGCGTTGACGATGGTGTGGTAAAGGTACGATGGCTCTGTGGATTGTCTATGGAGTCGTTATACTGGTACCACGCCATCGTCTTTCGTCAACACCATGAATATGAAGATGTGTTTACAAAGAAGGTGTATGGAAGTTAAATAGAGGGGCCTGATTGGAGACTTAAAGGAAAACCACCAGTCAGATGGTTGAATAGGGGAGGAGGTGAGACTTGTAGCTATACTGTATGAGGAAAGTATACAGAAGAGGTCTTGCATTCCAGGTTTCTTCATATATTTATGTGATTGGTAACATTTATTAATTAGGAAGGACATTTCTGGACACGGGAATAGACTACGGTGACTCAGTTTCTTGCACACTTCAATCAGAGTCACCTGAATTGTGGCTAATGAAGGTGTATTCATTGATTGATGACCGCTAAGTCTAGGAGTTTATCAATAGACAAAGTATGTGTAATGTCAACCAGAGTAATTATTGTTCATGCATAAACGGTGAATAAAACCCACTCTTGTTGACAGAAATAATATATTAATCCATACAGTTTCGGTGGACACTGCCACCATCCTCAGTGGTCTAGCGAGAAGAAAGGAATGACATAGATAGTACATAGGTATAAACTTATATACAGTTTGTGGAGGGGGGAGGGAAGGAGGTGTCAGTGGGATGGGGTAGAAGGAGGTGTCGGTGAGGGCAGGTCACATGTTAATCCCCTTGGGCGTCACCTAGGTGTGGGTGAGGTCAGGTGAGGTGTGTGTGGTGAGGGAAGGGACATTTCTACCAAGGATCTCATTATTGGGTCTAATTTATACATACCATAACTAAGGTTGAAATTGCGGTATTTTTCAATGCACATTGATTCGATTATCTTACGTTTTCTAAAGTCGTTGCTTTTATACATCAGATGGCTACCTTGCCAATCAATTCTATGATTGGCATTACAAACATGGTTAAAAATGATAAAATGTTCATGCATAGTTACCTTATGACCAAGAAATATAGTTCAGGACTAAATACAGGTAGGGTACCGGGTACTTTTGCGGTTTTAGAATCTCTCGTATTTATTTGTAACATAGGCTATAATTATTACTTACTGCTTTCATGCTTTTTGCATCCTTGTCCACAGTATTCAGTCACTTAAGTACACAGTATAGTACAAAAAGTGCTTAGTGATGGATAATTAACGTTAAATATTGAAAGAATTGCTGTTATCGCGTACGGTTTTCTACCTTCATTACCCACTTATTTAGTCCATTCTAAGACTATTTTCTTCTATGGTATTTCCTCTGCAACTGCCCCATTTCCAAGATAAGGCATACTCAAATGGGGCATTTTGAAATTAGCCTGACCTTACCTAACCTAGACTACAGCAGATTACCGGGACCTAACCAGGGCAAACTACCAGGAAATAACTGGGGCCTAGCTGGATCTGGCAACACTGCTACAAAACGGCGATTCTTTCAATGAATACCTAATTAACCCTCAAAGCATGGGCCTTCTGGCTTGCTCCATACCTGTGGCCCTGGCCTTTTTCCTGCCTCGCTCTCCAAGTGTAAACAACACTTTTGACAGCGAATAGCATGTAAACCACTTACCCTACATGAATAAATGATACATGATATTGAAGTACTGTACAAACCTTTAGCTGTCTCCTGATGTACTTGTGAAGGCTAAATGGACATCTGTAGGATGGGTAGCCAGCTCAGAATGACCACAACTCAAAGCACACTTATGCACTCTCCTGACAATTCTAAGTACATTTTGACGCTCTGATTTCATCATAAAATGAGTCAGAATAAAGTTTTTCGACACAACAATATGAAATATAACATCACTGTCATTTTTACGTGCATACTGGTACTGTATATGGTAATGAGCATTCAATTGGAGAGCTGAAAATATATCCTCACACGCTGACAGTTATTCCTACACTGGCAAAACAAGGCTGGTATGACTCGTGGGAGCTACTAAGCACACACCCTCTGTTGTGAGCCTAACCAAGTATGTTAGGGGGCACGCAAATTTAAAAACTGGGCAGTCAATGTATGTCGTCACCCGCGGTTACCCACACTTGTTGGTGGTGTCGACTTATGTCGTCATTCGCAGTTTTAAGGTTAAGCACCATAATAAGAAATAATGTACTGTTTAATCATGTAATTATCATAATTGAAAAATTCTAATGTCTTGTGGTGCAGAAACATGTGCAAGCGTTTGCCCATAATGTCTTTTCGACTCGAAGTTTTCAGAGTGCAATGTTTAATAGTGAGTTTTTAACGAATCTGTTATTCACATCCTCCACAAATTAATGTTTCCCCACACCCAAACTCCGAAAACATTTTCGCCAGATATGAACTACAGATTTGTTTGAAACACACTACAGTGCATGAAATAGAATTAGGTAGACCTCACCTGACCTAACCTAATCAGGACTGTGGCAAATTACCAGGACCTAACCTGGGTAGACTACCGGGGGCAAACCTTAGCAGTCTACCGGGACGATGTAAACACTTGGTGGCCATCTTTAATTGGTATTACGGTACATTTTTATTCGAGAATGGCGGTATATACAGGCCTTATTACAAGTGGGGCAGTTTACTGACGTCGGTTATAAACCATGGACACGTTAAGAGTTTAAACTGGCTTCGTTATTCTCAAAACCACTGAAGAATATGTTCGGGAACAGACGGACTCTAGGTACAAAGAGAAGCCATTGTAATTAATGAAGCACACTGATTGGCTGTTGAAATTGAGGCACATTAATCAAGCATGCTGATTAGCCGTTTGCACCAATATGGCCGCTGTACACACCACGGATTAAGGAAAATTTGATCAATTAAGAGTAGTTGTATTACGAAAACTATGCATTTGCGATGGAAATAACCCATGAGGTAATGACGTACATGTATTAAGAAATGTTTTTGACAGAAAAGAATTGATGGTAGTGATTATGGACAAACGCTTGAATAATACCTTATGACCATACTTCAAGGATACATGTAGTACAGTAATACTGAATATATGAAGGTTGTGCACCTTGTAGATAGGAAAAGAGAAAGATTTTGATAACATTTCTAATTTCTTGCATTAAGAGGGATGAGTAGGAGAATGATAAATCTACTTTTGCAGGTCAGTTTGTTTAGCCCTTTTTAGATACAAGAATTTTAATAGTAGGTCCTAATGAAAAAAATTATTTGCTGTGAGCCCGAGTCAATTCCATACTAAGCGTATACAAGGCTTATTCCTTTGATGAGGAAAATCATTCACCATTAGTGAGGATAATCTGCATTTGGTAATGTTGCAAATGATCCTTATCAAACAGAGAAAAAAAAATTGGCTTATGTGATAGGTATGAGATCCCTTTACTGTAAAATGCAAAAAGTAAGAGTTGTTCAAGGATTTTAGTGGGAAATACAGTGCTTCCCTATGGTGTCTTTCTCGTCCTGTGCCATATCAAGCAGATACCTGAAAGCGGGTTTTTAGTATTGGCAAGTACAGTAATAGATAGTGGGGGAGAGGATTTACCTGGCTAGTTGGTGTGTGAATCCTCTTACCTTTTTTGTGACATGCTGACATTCATTGTAGAAGGACAAACAGTGACATTTTCATTTGCCAGAGTTAACACGATAAACAAATACAGGTATGAAGCAACAAATAACTTAATAATTAAAACACAAAAGTATGACGGTGATCATTATGTACAGTACTGTATTGAGAAAACAATGCTATATGAATAAATTTGAGCCAAGTACCTGTAATCCCATCTGGGAATTTGACTGAAGCTAAGCAAATCTTATGCAAGTGTGATAATTATTATTCTGTTATGGAATTCCTCACCAATTGAAAAAGGTACAGTTGCCCTATGGTTTAACAGACCATTGGACTTGTAAGTTAATCAAAGATCACCGATTCCTCCAAGCATTGCTAGGAAACAGATCAATATATTTTTATATGAATGTTATGAGTGGGGGATCTGTTTTGTAGTCTACAGTAGTATGTAGGAATAGAATTCCAGACACTTATGAATAACTTCATAAATATTAATGTAAACAATTAACATTGTTCTTTTTTTCAGGTTGCCATTAAAATAATTGACAAGAGCAAAATTGATGCAGATAATTTAAGAAAAATCCTTAGAGAAATAGAAATACTAAAGAAGCTGAGACATCCATATATCATCCGGTTGTATCAAGTGATGGAAACAGAACGCATGATCTACCTGGTCACAGAGTATGCCAGTTGTGGTGAACTATTTGGTAAGTCATTTGCTACTTTAGAGTTTATTCATTTTGCTTTGCACCTAATGATAAACTGTTCCTGATAATAGTTTGCCGTCAGGGCCCAAGATCTTGAAGGGAAACTGGAAGCTACGGATTCCCCCTGCTGTGTCACAAAACAAATATTTCACTGTGGATGGCGTTTATTTATCTCAGTAACATTTCAGTTTCTGACCACTCTATAATTTGATATTTTACTTAAAATTATAAAACATATTTTGGATATTTGGACTGACCTATGTTGAGGACGAAAGCCTTGGGAAAATCAGTTAAATTCCTCACTGCTTTGGCTGAATGTCAGCAGGCCTGTAATCCTGGTGAGTTGGCAGCTTGAATGGTATGGATGGTGGGGTGGGGATAGGATTTGAGAGAGATTTGGATCTGGTTCTGAATCCATGATTTTTATAGTTTTTGTAGAGGTAATGAGGGTGAATGATGGATGCCTATGTACATAAGACTTCACAACCTGGCGGAAACAAACTGTTGTCTAGGAACGCTCGTCTTGTTTTGATATTTATTCATAGCTCTAATTAAATTTATTGTTTTCTTTGCAGACTATGTTGCCTCCCATGGAAAGATGAGAGAAGGAGAAGCGAGAACAAAATTCATGCAAATTGTAGCAGCTCTACGATACTGCCATAAGCGAGGCATTGTTCACAGGGACCTCAAAGCAGAAAACCTACTCTTAGATAAGGAATTGAATATTAAGTTAGCAGGTATGTTACCTCATCAATGTGAAAACTTTGGTAAACCCTTTGTGTGGGTAAGACTGAAATGAGAAGTTTTCTTCTGGCATTACACCCAAAGTTAGCTTGTTGTATGATTAAAAAACAAATTACTGATATGGTAACGAGTTAAGAGCAAGTGTGTGGAGTTATATGACTCCAGGTGTTTGTTTATAAATAAGACTTAAGTAAATGTGACTTAGGAGGAACCAGAAAGATGCTACTGTACATAAATTTTGTGTAATCAGCCCGGCAGCACAAACATAGAGATTTATTGTAATTTAGTATCGACTGTGAACTTAGCAGGTTTGATTGTAATGGAAAAGTACCAACTGATATATTAGCTCATAATCCCAGAGCAGGTTTAATTGTATTGTACATGCATCTGTTACAGACTTCGGGTTCAGTAACTTCTACACCCCTGGAGTGTTGCTGTCAACGTGGTGTGGGTCTCCGCCCTATGCAGCCCCAGAACTATTCGAAGGCAAAGAATATGATGGTCCGAAAGCTGATGTCTGGGTGAGTTACTGGATTATCTCGAGTCCAGACACAACCCAGATGTCTTTTAATTACTTATACTAATTGTAGTAAAGAAAAAATGGACCTTTTTTCCACTATGCAGATAATTTATATATGAAAATTGAATAAACTTTGTCTTAATCAGTGATAGCAAAGTTAGCATTAATTAACCTGGATTCATTGCAGAGTCTGGGCGTCATACTGTATGTTTTGGTATGTGGGTACCTACCTTTTGATGCCAAAACCTTACAGACCCTAAGATCAATCGTAGTGTCTGGGAAGTTTAGAATACCTTATTTCATGTCTTCAGGTAAGTCACATCGTGGTGATATTGAACCAAGGGGAAGTACGTCACCTTTAAGCTAGCTTACATATCTTTGAATAATTTTTTATAATGCAGGTACTTTACTTGCCTGATTAAATTTTCTATCTTTGAGCTTCTGTACGAAAAAAAAAGGATGTGGTACATCCCCCTGTTTTGATATTAGCTACATCCAACTTGAGGCTTAGATTTTTGCTATTCATAAATTGGAATGTACTATGGTACAGTCATGAACATATATTTTGAGGTATAAGGGGGCAACTCAGCTGTGAGACTTTAGTGTTCATGTATCTTGAATTTTAACCATGGTATTCATTTGGTATTTAATGCCTGTTTTCAGATTGTGATAATCTGATAAGAAAAATGCTACAGGTTGATCCAGAGAAGAGAATAAGTATAGAACGAATAATGCAACATAGGTGGATTACCTCGGTAAGTATATCACGGAGGTATTAAGAGCAGAATGCACTTATACAGTTTTTCTGTTTATATATGTTTAGATATAGTATTTGGTATTGTTCGATAATTTTATCAACATTGTGAGAGGCACTTTCAGTACTTCAACTGTGCCACCTTTCCTTCAGTTTCCTTTTTGCATTCTGTCCCTCCTCTCTATCTCCTTTCTTTCAGGCCATTGTCATTATCCTATCTCCAGGTTAATAAGGGCCCATTCCCAGTAAACAATATCTAAGTAATTCTTTCATTTATTCTATACTTATATAGTAGGAAAACATAGACAAAATACTCTGCTTTATGGTTGGAATTATAATTATGTTCAGTTTCTCAGTTTACTGTATAAGAAAGCATAGTCCTGACAATTAAGCTCAGTTTCTCTGCTTATATTGTAGGAAGGCATAGATCCGAAAATTAAGGAGATCCTGCAAAAGTACAACACGGAAGAGTGCGAGCGGCCGCCCCCTGACAATGACCGGGTCCTCGAGCACATGATGCACATCATACCAAACGTGGACAGAGAAAAGATCCTACAGGTCAGCTTCTCTCTTGTGGTTGTTGTCCTTCACTGCCCTTTCCTTCCATCTTGATTAGTTTCTCACATCCCTAAACCCTTTGTTCTTCTTTTCTGTACTGATCTTTTGCCTCATCTGTACATCCTGTTCTCTCCCTCTACTTTATTGATTTTATTTGTTGTCCTTAGCTGATCTGTTTACCTCCATACACTCTTCTTTCCCACTAGTACATCCTTTTTCTCTCCGTCCTTGTTCTGCCTCACCCATTCATGTTTTTTTTTTTTTTTTTTTTTTTCAAAGCTTATTTGTGTAGCATCCATCTCCCCTCCTAGGCTTTCAAAAACTTGTCGTGCTCTTTTCCTTCCCCAGTGTAGCCTCATCCTCTCACCACTACCACCTTCCTGCTCCCCCCCTACATTTGCATCCACCCTGCCTGACCTTCCTTACAGTTGATTTTCCCCTGCCTCTAATTTTAATTATACAGTAACCTCCATTTCTTTTCTGTTTCCAACACTTGCCCTCATAGAAAGCCTCCACTTCTTTGACCCTTTGGGTCTGGGATGTTTCTTGTGCCAGAAATTTTGTTTTCTCTTATTAGCCAGAGTAATCTGTGTGCCAGTGAGGTTAATATCTCCTTTTCTTCTTGCTCCACCGTCGTTGCTTTCTTGTATGCACTGCCTTTATTATAAACTGTTTCCCCCTTCCTTCCTCCATTTTTGTGTCTACTACAGCTTTGTCTTCGAACCTTTATAATTTTACACTGCAAGAGTCACTTTCTTCATTGTGTATATCCTTATTAGTTTCTTTAGTACTATTTTCTCTAACTCTATTCAACTAATCAAGTTATAAGCTGCTGATGAGAAAGTTTGTTGTTGTTTTATTTCTAAAATGCATGCTGTGTTAAAATCCAAAGAGAAGAGTGTGCTTCAGTTATTAAAGTGCCATTTACAGTCTAACCTCATAATACAGAAGCTAGGGTTACCATTCTCAGTTGTTACCAGCTACTGGTGTTAATTGGTCTTTTCTACTGTATTTACATCCTTCATTGTATATTTTATCCTTTTTATTAGTGGGATATACCTTTCCTATAAGAATTTCATATGCATTGACTAAATTAACCTTTTTGACAAACTCTTTGGTATACTTCTTATTATATCATACAGTACATAATGTATAATTATATCTCTTTTCTGGTATTTAAAGAAAATTTCTGTTCTGCCTTCAGTGGTTTAGTTACAGTTTGTTCTGTCAAAGTTTTTGAATGAAAACTTTGCCATCATTGAATAGATGAATATTTTAGTATAATTTCAACAAACAGGTTTTATCATAGTAGCAGTGTGCCTCTTTTATATTCAAAGTGTGTAACAGCACACTGTCATCAGCAATATTTTTTTGATCTAGCTTGATGATTATTTGAGTAAGAATATACAGTACAGTATCTGTATGTTGTAGAAGCGTTTGGATTTGTTGAATGAAATCACAGAGTGACAGTCACTAACCATTAATTTTTGTTGTAATGTGTGCTATGGAACTATACTAATGGTCTGTATTCTCATCTCTCACCATTCCTGAAGATAGTTCAGTGCAATGTGCCACTTTTTGGGAAATGTGGTTTAGGAGGTGTAGCAGCTCAACCAGTTTTATTTATGTTAAGGTGGGAGATGAAAATATTGTTGTCCATGGAAACTTCTACTCTACTTTTGTAGACTGTTGCATGGGAAAGATTAGTTGTGTGATACTAACTTATGATTACTGCAACTTCCTCAGTGTGTGCATGGGATGAAGTTTGACCACATTAGTGCCATATATCACCTCCTGGAAGAGCAGGTGGCAGAAGCATCACTAGCCTCTTCGTCTCCTTCCATCCCCCTCTATCCGCAGACCCTCCCCGTCATGCCCTCACACTCCAGAAAGTCATCTATAACCACAGGTAAGTAATGGTGATTGTATTCAAATGAAAGAAGATACTACAGTTTACTTTATAGTGAAATATCTTGAAAATAAGGGTAATATTGAATCTTCCCTTTGTAAGGACTCTTCCTGTACTATCCTTTTCCCCACACTGTTAACTTGGATGGATTAGTTCCTAAAAGCAATTGCATAAGAACTTAAAAATAAAAGTTAGGCCTGTTGCTGTTTGAAATCTCTCTATGAATAAGGGGTCTGAAAATAAGATTTTTTTGTCTCCATCTCATCCTTCTTCATCAATCATAGAATCCATTGTTCCTTCTATGATTCATCCCTGTACCTCATCTATATCTTGTATCTTGGCCTAGATTTATGTTAATGAAACAGTTCTTCATAGAATTATGTAGACTGATATTCAATAGAAATTAAAATGTGTCAAATAATTGTATAGATATGAAGCTGCATTAGGTTTGCACTGGTTGCTAACCTACCTTGTCTCACATTTCATCCAATATTCTAGACATATTATTAATAGCAAGGTCTAGACATGTTATTTAAGGCCTTTTCCTTGGCCTTTCTTCCCCAGAATATAATTTTTAGTTTAGGGTGTTTTGTTTTGTGAGTTTGCATGATTACTAACTACTAATGTATGCAATGACCAAAATACCAACTGAACATTAAAGTTAAACCCATAAATACAACTTCTCAGAACAGTAATGTAAAGTCATGGACTTGTGTTTCAGGGTATTGCAGTGTGAAGGTGAGCATTAACATTTATTTATTCTCTTCAGGATTTGTTGACAGAAGTCCAGTGTCTGATACAGAGGAAGCACAGATGTCAGTACCACTTTTCTGCTCTGCAGCACCACAGAATCTGCCCGTCCTGCATGATCCCTATCAAGCTTACTCACTGGAGAAGGTGAGTTGCTGTACTGTACTAACTGACAACCACAATGTTAATTAAGCAGAGATCTGATAGATTTTTGAATGAACAGGTATATCACATGATGAATGAGTGGGTACGGTAGATTATTGTGTTCAGTATAAAAGTTTTGTACATTCAGCATATGTCTCTTTGATATAATATGGTGTTACTTTTGTGTAAATGAATATTATTTATTATATATTACTCTGACTTCATGGAATGTCTACTTATGGCACATCTACCACAATTGGATAGGCTCTTATGGCTTTTATCATTGCAGTATGGGGATATAGACATCAATGGTGAATCAGATACAGATGAACCGAGCCAGCAGACAGTGGACAAATATTTGTGCTCACGGCGACACACTGTGGGCCCTGGTGACACCCACCACGAGGAGGTCGGTACCCCCTTTGTTACTGCTTTGTTGAGTATTACACTTGTATGCATATATTAATTTTCACATAGTTCAGACCTACTAATGACTAAACATAGCTGCCACTTAAGCAAAAAACATCATTTGAGTTGAGAAAGCTTTTATTGGCAGCCATCTGTCATGTTGTAAGTCATTGGGAGCTCCTTCTCAATTGATGTTTTAATTTATTTTCTGTTTATTTTTGTAACACTGTCTCTGACACTGCTGGGATTTAAACTCACTTCAGATGGATTAATTTGTGTGTTTACCTGTAATTGTTCAGTGTTGACAAGTACAACTGTTGGATGGGAGATAAGTAACTCCTTGTGTGCCATTGATTTGTTCCATTTGCCTAACAATAGTTAGAATAAATATGTCATGTGACAAAACCGCTAACTATGTGTTGATAAAAGTAACTTGACCCACTACAAGATAAAATCCTTGCCCAGCTTTCTCCAACCCACTTTGGCTGTTCAATCAGTTTGTTCTAACCTGTCTCAGTACATACCGTATGTAGGCCTTGTTTTTCCTTCTGGTTCTCTGTTTGTGTTGGCTATTTTCTCCATCCTTTGCTTGCCATTCTGTCACTGTTTTAACTGCTAAGGAAACATAATTTGTTCAAATCTAATATCGTAATGAAATGTAGCTATAATGTCATTAAGTTGTTTATGTTGTCTAATAATTGATGCTCTCTGTCTTTTGGATGTTGTACCTAACACTTCTCTTCACTGGTTTGTAGTGAGTTATAATCCAAACTGTGTCAGCGATGGATGCTCAGACACCTCACATATTGATGGGTAGTAACAACACAAAGCATTTTATATATAGTGTCTTGTCAGTGAAGGGGAAGAATGATTTGACCCAAGTTGTTCAGTTTGCTTTGTCATATACTGTATTGATCTTAGCCAAGCCTCAGGTGTGATAACCTGCCACCCTCCCTCTTCTTTTCCTCCCCATGATCATCAGGATATATACCGCCCAGCATGCGGTCGCCTTCAGGGTGTTAAGGTAAACAAAAAGATAATGTTTAGGTACCATACGTTTTCCAAGTTTTTATATTCATGGTTTATCATCTTGTTACAGCAGTGGTAGTAGATAGAATTCTATGTTACTGGATTCTTGGCATTGATTTACTAAGTTATGTGGATGAAGCTTCATTTTTTTTTTTACTGGGTTTTCATTTAGATTTATTATAGTATTGACTGCTGTGTGACTTATTTTGTAGTTTTGCTATGTCATTCTGGATGAATGGAAGAAGGTTGGTTCAATATTCCATATACAGTATAGATATGTAAAGAAGTGAGACTGCACCAGGTTTGCCGTCAGAGTAAAACAACCTGCCAGAATATTGTTTTCTCTCTTGGTATACAAATGTTTGCATGGTTGAAGCCGTAGCATTTTCACATTTTGAGAACCTGTAAAACATAATGAACTAATGATTGTTAAGATACAGTACTGTACTACTGGATTAGTAATTATCATAGTACACATACAGGGTAGGATAGTACCGGTACCATCATAAATGGTTTGTTTGAGACATTTCCTCATATGTCTCTCTCAACAGTTGGTTGCTAGTTTGGAGATAAGAACTTTAGCTAGTGATGTAGATTATGGACTTGTAGCATATGTTCAGAGAAAGATGAAAATAAATTAGCAGGATTTCTACACAGTAAATGTCTGATGTGGAGGAGTTGGAGGGTTATTGATTCCCACTGACTATACCACAAAACAGATGTTCTACTTGTGAACTGAGGATTTAATCTGTTTTTTTGTCAATAGCTTGGAGGAAACAGTAGCTCTTCAATTTACTCCCATCAAACTACTTCCTTAACAAGTATTTGATGTGTCTATCTTGTACTTGCTTTGAAGAAGTGAGGCTGTGTAATATGTGTTGTGGTGTTATTGGAAATGTTTTAGTAAGAGAAAGTAGATACTGTCAATCTTTTGTTATTTGTTGCCTGATCTGTTTTGTCTAACTCCTTTCACTGTGTCAGTTTTTAAACAAGGACTTTGAGGTATGAATTTTATCCTTGTCCGGTATGTTCCTTGTTCACTGGATTATCAGACACGCTTGTAATAACATACAGAATTGCCCAATTTGAGCAAAAAGTACATTATTATAAGTGTCATCAATAGAAACATTGTGTACAAAAGAAAAAACAAGATAATTGTTATATATTAAGTATTACTGTATATACAACATTGCAACTGAACAAGGTCTCCTCTTCACAGGCTGGAGAAATTTCAGACTTTTTAATAGTTCCTTTCTTAAGTTTGGTTCACGAAAACATCATTGCTAATTGCTAAGGCATACAATAATAGCCTTATGGTAATATTATAAATAAAAAAAAAATCAATATCAAACATGATTTCAGGGTAACCTGAAATAGATTATATTCCTTGGATGAGCGAATCTATGAAGAATAAATTGTTTGTTGGCAGGCTGAGTATCAAATGTAAATGGTTACATTGACAACTGTTAATCCAGATGATATACAACTCTAAACCAGCCCTGATTGGACCTAATATGACCCAGCATGAATCTAACTTAACCTGTCCCAGCATTGGCCTAACTATACTTAACTTATATATGGCAATCTCCAACCCTAATTTACCCTTTAACATAATTATGAATTCATGGCACAGCCCATGTGGAAAAGGCTCATCCCTCTATAGTAACCTAACCAGTGATGATTTCCCAGTGCTTTCTTGCCATCACCATCCCAACTAATGGCTCTGTCCCTGGTATATCCTACTGGGCATTTAGGAACATGATACTGGGAGGAACTGAGCATCTTCCACCTGGGCTGTTCCACAACTTCATGTGTCCAGTTGCATCATTCCTTGTACTGACACTCTTTGTTTATACCATAGTTGTGACACCAGAGAATACCACACCAACCAGTAGAAAGTACATCTTCTGGTAACATTACATACAGGTTATCCCATTTGTAATAGAGTATTCTTATTTATGATTAAGTGTATCAAGCAAACTTTTTGTTGCTAAAGTGTAGGAGGAAGGTAACAGCATTCTCCCATGACTGTCTTGTATTTGATTAAATTGAAGTTTGCTCCAATGTTACTTGACTAAGACAAGAGTTGTGATTGATTCTTACTTCACTCCTTTAATTCCAAGTAGATGTTGTTCAGTTGACCCTGCTACTCTTTTGGAAATATGATTTTCATTAAAACTGTTTCTTCCAATATCGTAAGATTAGACAAAGTGAAATGGGCTTGTATGGAGATTATGAGAAACCAGTTTTGTTGTCAGAGAATTGGAGGCAATTGATTCCCTCAGACTATCCCATGAATTCATGTACTTCCACGTTGTAGGTGCTATTTTATACATTTCATTTCGAGTCTTAGCGTATGTCTGACCTTACAATGCCACAGCAAAGTTCTGCATTACTGTATGTATGCAAAAATGAGAACCACAATTGCAGAATTATGTAATAAAGTCGGGATTAATTTATGGCTTTTTTTAGGCATTTATCATTTTTTAAACATGTGCCATATGTGTCCTGCTTATGCAGTACATACTGTAATATTGTGTTATAATTTGTATTGTACAGTATTCTATTGTGATTTCCAGTCAGTATTGATAGGTTTGAAGTAAATCACAGTTTTGTTATTTAAAGCTGTAGCAAGATGAATAATCAGCATGTTTGATTGTAAAGTTTTTAAGAAGTTTGTGTTTGGCTTGGTTTAATTTTTGGATCAGATCATTCACACATACAATAGTTATATATTGTAGTAGTGTGTTATCTGAATATTCTACTTGATATTTTATTCACTTATTATATTGCACGATGCAACAAAAACTATTTACATATAATAAAGAAAGCTAGTTAGGTGATATATTTGTAATGTTTTTGCTGCATGATACCCAGCCTGGTAGATCCACCCAGCATAGTTCTCTGGGTTAGAAATGATCATTGCCTGGACTGATTTGGATTGCAAAAATTTTTCTACATATACTAAGATTTTCTATTTCATTATTTTTGTGCTTGAAAAGCACTTCTGTTTGACTTATTTAACTTCTGAGGAATTTATGCATGTCTGTGTGTATATGATGAAATATCACCAGTGATTTTTTTGAGATTGTAGGCATATTCAGGTATGAAAGTTATAATTGTTTTAAAATGTTGAGCTTGTGAATAATGTTGAACTTTTTGACAGGTTATGGAGGCGCATATGCGAGGTCAACTCCACCTGCTGGCTCCAGGTGGTGTTGGAGGTATGATGAGTGGCTACCAGGCACCCCCCATGTCACTCCTTCCACAAACTAACCTGCCACTGAATCTGCCTCTTGTTCAGAACCTCCCACCCCAGAACTTCTCCATCAAAGATCAGCACCTCCTCAAGCCACCACCATTTATGCATGCTGGTAAGCCTCAACCAGTTTACACTGATATATGACTTGAATTGACCTGGTTTTCATGTATGGTATTAAGAATTAGTATAGGCCTCCCTTGTATTATACAATATAAATGCAAAGGAGTATTTTAGCACGAAAAAATGTCAAACCGGATCCATTAAATTGGTGTAAAATCAGATTTTTTGCAGCTAGAATTACAGTGGAGAAAATGTAACTATTATTTTGACGTGTTTGTGCCAGCAGGAGGCCTAGGGAGACGTGCTTCAGATGGGGGCGCTAATCTTCAGATGTACTTCCAAAGACATCTGCCTGAAAGTGGCATGAGCCAACCCAACAGTCACGAACAAATCACAACGGTAAGAAACACAGGAATTGCTCTTTCTAAATGCTGATTTGTAAGTATTGGTATTCCAAAATGTATGAACTCTTATGTGATTGCTCTATCCACTGTTACTGAGATTTTATCAAATATATTTTTTTGCTGTTTAAGTTTGTGCAATAATTTTTTAGTGTTGTTCTTGATATGTTATAGTATTCTGTCTTGTCAGCAGCTGGGCCAGGTGTCTACATGCCGGGGTGGTCACTCTCAGCCTCTACCTCAACAGGAAGATGACTTGTTGGGCCACCGTGAGGAAGAGATCGACCCCAGCGATGTGGCTCAGTCAGTTCTTGTGCCATCATTGTTTGTCCTACCCTACTTCTTGTTTCTTCTCACTCTCCTTACACTTCCATCTCCCTGTAGGCATGCTTTCACCAAACTCTTATACTTCATTGAGTCATTCTATGTTATACATTAAAAATTTATTTGAATTGTTGTACAACCTGTGATTTTGTACCATATTCATAATTTTCATAGCAGCTGTTTTCCTTAGAAAGCTTTTACTCCACCGACTGGATTCTTGTTGTTATAATCACGATGGTTATGATAAAGATGAAGTTTTTTCATTGATTGGTTGTGCCATAATGATTTATTTAGAAAGTTTTAGTGCAATAACTATTTATTGGAATCAGAAGAGAGATGAATTTTTAAAATGTGTCCCAGCAACTTATGCAGAATTTATGTTAAGGGGAGATTCTCTTGTTGGCAAATTGTCCTACCTATGCCACAAAACAGATCCATCATTAAAGTAACATTAAGGTCATATGTTTCCTGGTATTGTTTGGAGGAACCACAAACCTTTCAATTTTCCATGAAGAGAATCTCTCCTTTGATATATGATGAGTGATCTATTTCTTTACAGCAAGATGAAGTTGATCCAAACTATATATTTTTAAAAACTATTGATCGAGAACTTGTAAATCTTTCAGTAACTGCATTCCATAACTGGGGGGACAGTTACTGCCACTCCCATGCGTGTCTTTCTGCCAAATAATCCCACTAAGCATGGTGCTGAAAATCATTAATTACTGTATATGATAATTAGTAAGTTGAGTAGTAATAGAAATATAGTAATAGTAAAAATAATCAGGTATATGTCTGGCCGTGGTGGCAGTCAGCGAGCCACACTCCCACTAGTGGCAAAGGAAGTGCAGGACGGTCAGCGTAAGATCCCCGCCAACAGAGCCAGAAAAACAGGCTTACCCATGGTGACTGAACGGCCTCCAGGTGAGAGAAACAGAAGCACTTTATTTGTGCATTATTTTATGTCTTGTTTGTTTGTTTCTTATAGAAAGCAATGTGTATTTGTATATGTTTTTTCTCTGTTGTACCATTTACCCAATTTTACCCTTTTTTTGGAATGACTTATATAGTTCTGTGTTGTAATTTATTAGTGTTGTGCTCTCCATGAATGTTTTGTTTTTACTGTGCTTTTCATTAATAAGATTTGAAAGTGCTTGTGTAGTCTTTGTAGTTGTTGTTTCTCATTGATATCATAATATAGTGGGGTTGTCAGTTAATGCTACAGTATTTTAACAATTTTGGAAATCACTGATGATCCCTATAAAATGTGCCAAGAAACTCGGTTGCTTCAGTACTTGTTAAAGTGCATTCCACCGATAAAAATGTTCCAGATAAATACCTATTTGTGTAATGTATTCATTGAGTATGTGTGAAAATCTCTGAGTAAAAAATGAGCAAGTCCAGTGTTAGGAATGGTAGAGAGAATCTGGGCCTGTCATAATCAGCATAATTTGATGACTACTAGTTCTGCCAAACTGAGACACAAAGCAGCATCTACACTGTGTTTGTGGCATAGTCTGGAAGAATCAGTAGCCTCTAATTTGCTGACATCACAGGTGCTCAAACATTCAATTCCGTATTGCAAATTAATGCTATTTAGCTATTATGTGCTGTCTCGGTCATGACTTGCATTAGTTGACAACCCTACTTAATGCAATTATTTTTTTCCATTGATATGAGTGATGGTCAAGTGAGACTTGTTTTAATTTTTGATAAAATTTTCACTCTGGTATGCATTCTTATATTGTTATTGGTAGAAGATGTGTGTTGAAATGACCAGCATGCTGCTGTACATTTTAGTATTTATTGCTGGGTAGACAGCGTTGCATGCTGTTTTTATATTTTAACTTTTGTATTACTTTACTTTCTATTTTTAACTTTAAATACACTTTCTCCTAAGTTTTATATATTTTTTTTACTCATTTTTGTATTTGTTCTTTTTCTTACCCTCCTATATCCTTACCCCTGCCTGCCTCTGATGCCTGCGTGATGCCCTATATCAATTGCTGACTTTGTTCATTGTCATTATTGCTGCTTGCTTGAAAACTGCCCCATTTCACTTGCTTCAAAGGGACATTGATCCCATCTTTCATATCTTCGTATGCATATTTCTATAATGTGAAAAAATTTCACTTGTTCATATTTTGTCCATCTGTTACATTAATACTTTACTCTATTCCTGATTTCTTTGTATTGCCACTCATAAACTCCTATTGGCTAACTAATTATTAGAGATCAACCCTGAACTAAGATTAGAAGCAGAAGAACGAATGAAACGACGAGACTTCTTTCCACCAGAATTTCAAAATTTGTACAATAATGCCCTGATAATGAATAGACCAGGCATTACAACAGGCATCCCTCACTCTTTTAGCACAAACTCCAGCGTCATGCCAGGCATCGTGTCAGGCATTCCTCATCCTTCTCCTAAACGCCACCCCTCCAGTCCCTCTCACTGCCAACACTTTGGTGGTTATCCTTCTTGTTCTTCTCCACCTTTGGGCTTACCACTAGCCCATTCCGCAACCTTCTCACAAGCCTGTTCCTTCCCCATATCCTCATCCTGTCCTTCCTCCGCCTCCTCTTCTCCCTCCACAACCCCAGGAATAATCTCAGGTATTCCACCTCATAACAACAACAACATCAACAACAACAATCCTTGGCCAAAACACAGAGAAAGAAAACGTAAGACTGGCCTACCCACAGTGATGGAAAATAACTGGCTTGTGTCACCCCCAGAAGAAGCAGCTGATTGCACCACAGTGGGTAATTATGACAGGCCTTAGCCATGTTGTGGTGGTTGGACTCGGCAAGTGTGGTCTGTACAGGTGGTGGTGGTGGTGGTATGTTTCTCCAGGTGGCTGGAATGAAGTGGGCCTCACATTTCTCCATATTTTGAGGTTTTAAGCTAGACTGATCAAGTACTGTAACGAAAATAAATGATCAGGTATGAGCTTGTAGAGTACATGATTAACAACAATTTGGAAGGAGTTAGGTGTTAAATTATGTTTTCCCCTTTTAGGAAGTTCTTAACATTTAAATAAAAGGATTTCTTATGATTAGCAAGAGTAGACTACTAAAGTCACATGTTGGAAGTACAGGCTTAATTAAAAGATTGCTCAAAATGAAGTTAATCCTGTAGCTGCGTGAAGTTTCACTGATAAGTAAATTTTCATTATTATCGTTATCATATTCATTTTACATCTTTCGTTTCCCATTATCCTGGGGTTGAATGTACAAGTAAATTAGACACAATAAAATGCTATAGTCACATGTGTCAAGTAAAGAGCTATGGTAAATCAGATCATTAATAAAAATTCTTCATCACATGTTAATTGATAAGCTTTAAAAATAAAACTACGTTGAAACTGTAGTGATATCATTATACAGTTCTACTTCTTTGAGCTTCATTCTTTGTGTAAATAAATTCAAACATGTACAGGATATCATTGCAGTTTCAAAGCATCATTATACATATATTTTGAGTTTATAGGTTGACAGGTGATGCAGAATTTGTGTGGCAGATTTACTTTTGAAATGGAAACATAAGTGTGAAACATCATCTTAAAGACTGCTCCCCTAATGATGTTAAATATTTTACATACTGTGTGTGTAGTTGTTTGGGAAACAAAGTAACTTTCGGTTAGTTACCAAAGTATTGGTCCTGAATCATATCTATGGCTTGATTTCAAAGCTATTTAAGTACATCTATTTTTGCAGTATATGTTAGAAATTTTGAGGTTAGATGCATTTTCTTAAGAATGAGGAAAACTGCTATTGAGTACAAAAAGATACTGATAAATTAAGGCTTTCGGATAAGAGTTGACTGTTGTTGAATTGAATTTTACTATACAGTTATGTTTTTGAGCACTTAATATATTTAAGGTAATGTATATACTTCCTGTTTGTATTTAAATATTTATTTATTTATTTTCTTATTTAACACTATAACTTTTTGTGCATGGTTGTGCAAAACAATGCTCAGCAGAGCTTAGCTGTTCTTTGCTTGTTTTAAGAGTTGTTTTCCATTACTATAGAGCATTTTCTTATTTGCACCTTGTTTTCTTGTGATAATAAATATCACTTACAGTGAAGGCAATATTTATCTGTTGCTTTCCATAAGTTTTATTTTCTTGGCCACATAACTCTTTATTCAGTGTGTAACAGCCTCAGAGCTTGTGCCTGACTAGCATGTCATGACTCGTGAGTCTAGATTCAGTTAATGTTGATGTAAATGATACATAAAATGAAAGTTCTTGTCCAGTCTCCAGGCAAGTACCGTATGTACCTACTTGTATTTTTCAGGTATAATATTTCCATCGAAAGTGATTGAGAACTTTAAGTTTTGAAAGCTTATATTTTTTTTTATCCACACAAACTGGCAGTGATCCAGTATTAGAGAAATGCATAGAAATATAGCTTGTTGCATAAACCTTTTCATGGCTTGCATCATATTTAATCTCCTTGACTTAGGCAAGCATGTAGTGTATATCCCCCACTTTCTTCTCTAGAGTGGTAAATTCCATGTTCAGTACCAGTATACTCGTTACATCACCTTTTCGTCATCTCTGATAATTTGTCTTAGCTTGAGGAAAGTCCATTGTACTAAGGAAGTCATTACGATAAAAAATTAGTTCCCTTTTTTCCTAAGAGATGGGGGCTCCATGCCCAGGGAAAAACAACACATAGTAGGATTGATTAAGAGAGAGACTGATATTCATGCCCCATCTCAAACCCTTGAAGTATTCATTTTCTCCCACAAGTATTATAAACACAACAAAGCCTCTTCATTGCACTTGGTAAGGAGAGCCATTCTGTGAGTTGTCAAGCTAAAACCGGTATATTTTAGCACATATTCATTCTTTCACTCGGATCTAGGTCTGTGTTGCACTACTGTATTTCTTTGCTTCATCCATTACCATTCCTGCTTTTTTGCACTCATTTGCTTTTTCTTACCATCATTATTTGTAAGCCTTCCCAGGTATGGTTGTCCCTCATTAACTCTTTCTCTGACCATACCATTGCAGAGCAATTCCTTCCAGATCTATGGAGGCTATAAACTGCTTGCAGTCTATTTCATATACTTTCTTAAGCAATTGCTATCCTCCAGACATTTGATCCACACGTCCCCTGATTGTTTATTATTCACCATCCTTTGTAATCAATTGTAAATGTTGGACTTGATGAGAAAAACAGTAAAGCATACATGAAAGGGGAAAAAAAATGGAAGATAGGAAATCATCACTCATTTGAAAAGTGAAAGAAAGTACTGAAGCAAAGAGTGAAACTTGTAATCAGTATGGACTATGTTTGTTCTCCTGTCTTTTAGTGAAAGGTAAAAATTTTGATATAAATAACATTTGACTGTCTTTGATATTTCCCACCTTGTTTATCTCTGGTACAGGACTCAATGAGCATAGTTGTGATACAGTTTATACTGTAGGACTGAATAAGGAATTTACAAGTAGGCTGTGGGATGTACTCAGATATTTATTGTTAAACTAATAAATGAACTGGAGATTGGATAAGTGCTGCGAATGGTTTTATAACTGTAGAATGGAAGGAAAATACAGGTGTAGTGTGTGTTTTTTAACCTGGTGAAAATATACTTAAAGTATTTCCTAGGAAAAGTTGTTCTGAATACATATGGTGTGGAAATTTTAGTTATTATATATTGTTGATAGTTTTGCGCAGTGGCAGTATCGTGGGAGGCGGTGTGGGGGCACAGTAGGTTCCCCCACATATAGGTTTTATTTCCGTGTAATGTATATAATTTAATGACATTATTATTTTTTTAAGTGTTAATGTGTAAATTTTTTCTTATTATTTTGGTGTTTTTAAAGGCTTGATAATGTTGATGGCCCATGTCCCTCCGGGAATGAGCGCTGCGTTGGCCTTGCCAGCCACTAGTGGCACCCCAATGGGGGGACGGACAGCTACGGCTAGTGGCGGGGAGGGGTCTCCAGTCTGCCCTGTGGGGGGCAGGAAAGGGAAAGAATGCTTGAGAGTAGTAGCGATCAATGTGAATGGAATGGTGAATGAGGTGAAAAGGAGAGAGATAGTGGAGTGTGCTAGAAGGAGTAAAATAGATGTGTGTGGGATACCTGAAATGCATATGAAAGGATGGGGGGTGGAAGAATGTAGGGATGGAGGGAAGAGTTTGTTGTGGGAATGGAAGGTGGTGTGATATGGATGAAAAGAGTAAAAGTAGAGGAAAGGAAGGGTGTGCATTGATGGTGTCTGGGAGGGTGTGAAAGGGAATGAATGGTCATGTAAGGAAGGGAACAAGGATATTATGGATAATGAGCAAGATTTGTATAGTGAAGTATGCATGGGTCTGCGCTTATGCTCCAGTAAACGCGCAGACCAAGGTGGGAAAAATGAAAATGAAAGAGTTTTGGTATGAGGTGAATGACTGTCTGAGAAGTTTTGAGAGAGGGAGGAGGATAGTGCTTGTGAGAGACATGAATGGGAAGGTAGAGAATGAGAGAATATGAAATGTAGTTGGAAAGTGGGGTGTGAATGGAATAAATGAAAATGGCGAGTGCCTTGTGGATGTGTGTGCCGAGGCGGGGTTGTTCCTTGCCAACACCTGCTTCGAGCACAGGCTGATCCACGGGTACACATGGAAGAGGAGGGATGAAAGGGGAGAGCAAATGAGTCTGATAGATACCATAGCTGTGGATGAAAGGATAATGAAAGATGTGATGGATGCTAGAGTGGTGAGAGGAATGTTTCAGTGCTCTAACCATTATGCGGTTATGGCGAGGATTAGGGTCAGAGAAAAATGGGAGTATGGTAGGAAGGATAGAGGGAGGTGGCAAGTGGAAGATTGAATGACATTGAGTATAAAGAGGAATATAAGAGGAGGATGGGAGAGGTGCTGGAGAATGCATGGCTGAGTATAAGGGAGGGAGTGGGAGTGAATGATGTGTATGAAATGTTTAAGACACTAGTATTGAGGACAGCAGCAGAGGTAGTGGGATACAAGACACAGAAGAAGGGCAAGAAAGGGAGTGCTTGGTGGTCAGAAGAAGTGAAAGATGCAGTAAAGAAGAAAAGGAAGGCATATAGTTGAACATTACAGAGGATTGTGTCAGAGGAAGTGAAAGAGAGGTGGATGAGAGAATGTAATGTATGTAAGAGGCAAGTGAAGAGGATGGTGAGTGAGAGTATAAGGAGAGTGGACGAGGAGTTTGGTAGAAAACTGAGTGAGAAGTTTAAAGAAAACAAGAAATTATTCTGGAAGGAGGTTAAAAGAGAAAGAGGAGAAGGAAAATCTGGTAGCGTGAGAATGAAGAGTTGGAGTTACTGTGAGTGGAAGTGAAAGAAGTGTGGAAGAGGCATTTTGATGGTTTGATGAATGAGGGGACGGGAGGGGAGGCGGTGGTGATATGCATGGGGATGGAGGCAGGTGGTAGACGACAGGGTGTACAGGGAGAATTCGGAAGGGATGAGGTTAGGAAAGCAATAGGAAAGTTGAAGATGGGAAAGGCACCTGGGGTGGATGGGATAACTGCTGAAATGTTAAAGTGTGGGGGGAGGGGGGTAGTTGTGGAGTGGATGTTGCTAATATGCACATTGGTCTAGAGGCAGGGAGAGGTGCCAGAGGATTGGAGGAGAGCCATAATTGTGCCTTTGTATAAGGGGAATGGGAGTAAGGATGAGTGTGGTATCTATAGGGGAATAAGCCTTCTTAGTGCACCGGGGAAGGTTCTTACTGAAAGACTGATTCAAGTAACAGGGAATAAAGTTAGTGAGGAGGAGGGAGGGTTCAGAAAAGGTAGAGGATGTGTGGACCAGATATTTGCATTAAAATCAATTGTGGAGAAAGATATTGAGAAGGGTAGGAAGGTGTATGCTGCCTTCATGGACTTGGAGAAGGCATACGATAGGGTTGATAGGAGAGCTATGACAGGTGTTGAGAATTTATGGTATTGGGGGTCTTTGCAGAAAGGCATTGAGGCCTTTTATGGAGATGCAAAAGCATGTGTACAGGTAGAGGGTGATCTAAGTGAGAGTTTTAATATTACTGTAGGGCTGAGACAAGGGTGTGTTATGTCACCATGGCTGTTCAATATATATATGGATGGTTGTATGAGAGAGATGAAGCCAAAGTGAATTGCCTGGGGGTGAAGTTGAGGCTGAATGAAGCAAATTGGTCCTTGGTGGCAAGTTTATGTGCGGATGACACTGTGTTGATGGCTGAGAGTGAAAGGGAGTTACAGAGAGTGGTGGACGAATTTCAGTCTGTGTGTATACGAAGGAAACTGAAGGCGAATGTTGGTAAAAGTAAAGTGATGGTATTTGAGAGAGCAGAAACTGAAGTGATTGACTTTGCTACACTTTACAGAGTGGGAGTACCAACTGGGATGAAGTGTGAGATAACTTTTGAGGGGTGAGAGGATGGAGGAAGTGAAGGAGTTTAAGTACCTGGGTACAGTTCTGTGTAAACATGGAAGTATGGAAGGAGAAATAAGGGAGAGAGCAGTGAGGGGTAGGTAGGTCATAGGATCACTGAGGAGGATTATGAAGGGTAGAAGTGTGAGTATGGAAGTGAAAAGGGGACTACAAAATAGTATAATCCTGCCAACACTGACATATGCGTCAGAGACATGGACATGGAGTAGTGCTCATCAGTCTAGAATAGGTGCAGTGGAAATGAGTTACTTGAGAGGAGCATGTGGAGTTTTTAGGTGGGATGGAGAGAGTAATGAGAGATGTGGTATGAGTGAGAAGGCAATTGGCATTGAGTGTGGAGTGGTTGAGAGAGTGAAGTATAATACATTGAGTTGGTTTGGACATGTAGAGAGAATGCAAGGTGTTTAATTTGTAAAGGTGTATGGAAGTGAAGTTGTGGGACTTGGTGTGAGAGGCAGACCCACGGTTAAATAGCAGAACAGAGTGGAAGAATATGTAAGGGAGAGAAATGTGAGGGGCAGAGTATGGAGGGAGTGTTGGAACAGGGAAGATTGGAGACACTTGTGCCATGGCCACCCCCTTGGGAGGAGTTCCCGGAGGGAACGAGGCGTCAGAGCTATAGATAGATAGATAATTACGGAACCTAGTTATGAGAATTGTTATTGTACAAAATTTTGTCTTGATTTTCATTATAATTACCAAAAATGCTGAGAAATAAGATCAAAGTGCTGGTACAATTTCACCAGGTTTTAAGATATGCATTATTCAGTGTGCACTGAGAAATACGGTATAGTAGTAGCAGTGGTCTCTTTTTCCGAACCGTGAAAGTTGTGTATGCTCTGTGAATGGTTACCTAGTTAGCAGTTTTTCTATGCCTGATAATGTCAAGTTTCATTGTTTGAATAGTATTTGAAACATAGAATTTATGAGGTATGGTTTCTGCATGAAAACATAACTCCGTATGTATTTTAATTTTATAGAGAGGGTTCTTAAAACCTCAGAAGTTTACACTTTGTTGCAAAAATAGGCTGAATTGGGATCACTCGCTTTTTGGTACTGTAAGAAAGAAGTTAGAATTACTCTGTTCTTCTACAAGAGTCTCATACTGGACTTAATTAGTATGGTGTATGTTTTTCCAGAGAAGGCTAGTGCAAAAGCTAGCAGTGGTGGGCACAGGTCACTGAAATGTTAGCTTTGCTAATCCACTAACTAGAAAAGTTTACTTTGCTAGAACACTAACATTAAATGGCTAAAAACTTAGCAGAAGCTAATGCAGACATCTAGCTTTTATTATATTATTATTATTATTATATATATTTTTTTTTTTAAACAAATCTAAGATCCTTAATAGCAGACCTAGAGAACTGTAAATTAATACTGTATGATGTAGATTAAACATCATACAGTATTAGTGAGGAGCAGGGAGGGTTCAGAAAAGGTAGAGGATGTGTGGATCAGATATTTGCATTAAAATCAATAGTGGAGAAATATATTGGGAAGGGTAGGAAGGTGTATGCTGCCTTCATGGACTTGGAGAAGGCATACGATAGGGTTGATAGGAGAGCTATGACAGAGGTGTTGAGAATTTATGGTATTGGGGGATCTTTGTTGAAAGGCATTGAGGCCTTTTATGCAGATGCAAAAGCGTGTGTACGGGTAGAGGGTGATCTAAGTGAGAGTTTTAATATTAGTGTAGGGCTGAGACAAGGATGTGTTATGTCACCATGGCTGTTCAATATATATATGGATGGTTGTATGAGAGAGATGAAAGCCAAAGTGAATGGCCTGGGGGTGAAGTTGAGGCTGAATGAAGCAAATTGGTCCTTGGTGGCAAGTTTATGTGCAGATGACACTGTGTTGATGGCCGAGAGTGAAAGGGAGTTACAGAGAGTGGTGGACGAATTTTAGTCTGTGTGCAAATGAAGGAAACTGAAGGTGAATGTTGGTAAAAGTAAAGTGATGGTATTTGAGAGAGCAGAAACTGAAGTGATTGACTTTGCTACACCTTACAGAGTGAGAGTTCCAACTGGGACGACGTGTGAGATAACTCTGAGGGGTGAGAGGATGGAGGAAGTGTAGGAGTTTAAGTACCTGGGTACAGTTCTGTGTAAACATGGAAGTATGGAAGGAGAAATAAGGGAGAGAGCAGTGAGGAGTAGGCAGGTCATAGGATCACTGGGGAGGATTATGAAGGGTAGAAGTGTGAGTATGGAAGTGAAAAGGGGACTACAAAATAGTATAATCCTGCCAACACTGACATATGCGTCAGAGACATGGACATGGAGTAGTGCTCATCAGTCTTGAATAGGTGCAGTGGAAATGAGTTACTTGAGAGGAGCATGTGGACTTACTAGGTGGAATGGAGAGAGTAATGAGAGTGTGTATGAGAGATGTGGTATGAGTGAGAAGGCAATTGGTATTGAGTGTGGAGTGGTTGAGAGAGTGAAGCATAATACATTGAGGTGGTTTGGACATGTAGAGAGAATGCAAGGTGAAGAGTTTGTAAAGAAGGTGTATGGAAGTGAAGTTGTGGGACGTGGTGTGAGAGGCAGACCTCCGGTTAGATGGCTGAACAGAGTGGAGGAGTATGTAAAGGAGAGAAACGTGAGGGGCAGAGTAGGGCTTGACCAAGTAAGGAGGGAGTGTTGGAACAGGGAGAACTGGGGGCACTTGTGCCGTGGCCATCCTCTTGGGGGGAGTTCCCGGAGGGAATGAGGCGTCGGAGCTATAGATAAATAGATAGATAAACATAGAGCTTGCCAAAGAGTATACAGTAGTATACAAATATCAGATGATTTTAAGGTGTACAGTATTAATCTCACAAATTAATGAAATTATACATTGGTTTGCAATACTGCACACTCAACAAACAGTATTTAGTACTTTCTTTAATATTACTGTACAAAAAGTATAGCATTGATACATAAGGTAGCTGGCCAAAATCAAATTATCGTCATTGACAAGGTTTATACAGTTTCACAAATAATTTAGTTAACCAATGAGGTATTAAAATATACATTATTATACAATTACATTCTTTCAATATACAATGACTTTGTTTTCTGCAAAAAAGGTATTTAATATTTTAATAACAAAATTCCATTCACTCTGGCTGGACCGTATGCATTGCTTCTATGTGATGCTGGTTGCCCATCGTAAATGTCAGCCTTTCCAATTTGCCAGCTGACCGGGTGGCTCTCTTGGCATTTAAGAAATATTTGCCTTTAGAGAATAGGCAGTCAACTGTAACCCTGGATAGGATGGTGGCGTTATCCTTAATTAATAAACAGGTCAAACAAGACCTGTAATACAAGAATTAGCAAACATAAAGCTGGTGGAATTAAATTAAAAGAAAGCTAATTTATTCACTAATAGTTTCCAAAGTTAGCAGAAATGTTAATCAGTTAATAAAAAAGTTAGCTTCGCTGATCTGTGGTTAGTGGATTAACGAAAATGTGCCCACCACTGAAAGCAAGTTATAGTTGAACTAAAGTGCAGTACAATAAAACCTGTTATGATTTTCATAATTGATAAACAAAACATGCCACAATATAATATAAATAAAGTACTGTATTTCCATATGCCTTAGCCTGTAAACTGAGATTGAGCTGCAAATTTGAATAGTAGATAATACTACAGTATATAAGTTTATAAAAACGAGATGAACTTTATAATGGAATGAATAAGTACATTGATATGGATGAATTTCTATTTAGTTTACTAATTTCCTTAAACCACTGCAGTAAGATAACGATTAGAAAATACTCCAGTGTACTTAATTGATACTGAATTAATGAGATTAGTTAATATATTATCAGTTCAGTTTTAAAGTACAGTATAGTCTAACTAAATAAAATGCTTTTTACTCATCTTCAAATTGAAATTTCACAATTAAATCTCATATATAACTTTTATGTCAGATTTAACCTATAACTACTTGAACTTTATCACAACAGTATTATAATTTTCAATTATTATAATGATCTAGGATTATGGGAGCATAATTATTATATTAATAATAGCCACTATGTTTTTATCATAGCATTTTTTTTAAATCAAGGTACTGATGCATTAACATTATTCCAGGTCGAGAGAACTATAAGGATTCCATGTACCTTACCTCTGACCGGTACTCTCCAGGGGGCTCTGTACGACGCGCGTCAGACTCCGCCACTTTCAGCCTTTCCAACATAAACCAAGAATTTCACAAGCTACAGGTATGGCCCTGCTGGTTTATTGAGGAAAGCAAACTTAACCTAACCTAACCTAACTTCAGCCCCTTCTAGTTTATTGAGACAAGCAAACTTAACCTAACCTAACCTCAGGCCCTTCTGGTTTATTGAGACAAGCAAACGTAAGCTAAACCTACTTATGCCAAGAGAACCAGAAGCTTCAGGTATGGTTCTTTGCTTTTAGTGAGGCAGTTAACAGGTTTACCTTCTAGATTTCCTTACTTAAGAAGATACAGGTATGGTTTTTCTGGTTTTTATGTGGGGTGGTCTGTCATGACTATTGGTTTTTAGTTGCAGGTTTGCTTGATAAATAGGTTTGTAGATAAGGAGATACTGTATTGTGCTGTCATATAAGTCTAAACTAGCTATTTTAAACATTTGAGCAGCATGAACAATACAGTTGTATTTTGATGCAGTGAATCTGCTTTTGGATGGGAATTTGCAGTATATCATAGGTAATGAAGAATGACTCAGACAGCAGTCATGTTCCAGTGTGTAGTATGAGAATTTTTTTTTAGTAAAGCTCAACTTACAAGAGTGCATTGCCAGAAGTCAGTCTCGCTTCCGATTTGGGCCAGCAGCCACTTTACGAACTGGCTTTCCCTTAACCAGTTGTGCTAATTGTTCCACTTCTCTAACCGGTTAATCCAGAGCCAGTCCAGAGGGTATACCGAGTTCAACCACATTAGCGGCAGGTAGCCTAGGGTGGTAGTTGGACTCCCTGTGTATTGTGTCGCTCTTGGAATGCTTGGTAACCTCATAAGGACTTTAACTGGGTACCCCAAGAACGAGCTTCCCATCTGATGCAACTGTGCCACTACCCTAAAACTATAACCACCAACTTTAGGCATTGTTGAGTACCCTTAGTCACTCTCCCAACTAGAGCACCACACAAACAGTTAGACAGTTTTAGAAAATGGTCAAGGAGTTGAGAGTAACTTTCAAGTCATAGATTTTTTTTTTTTTTTTTTTTTTCCACACTAGAGGTAACTCTTTGCTAGGGAAATCTTACAGAGGAGGGGTTCCCCCATCTCATAGAATACATTATGTTTTAATTCCTGTGCTATGGCAAGGAAACAATATACAAATACTAAAAAGTGCTTGTGCAGTACAACTTGCATATACGTAACTGTGCCTGCTTTTGGAGAGGTTTTGTGGATATTGGCATAGGTGTAGCAACTCAATATCCTGCTCTCTATGTACCAGTTTTATAGAGGCCTGATAAGGTTACTTTGGTATATACTGTAGTTATCTGTACTGCAAAGGCATTTCTGTAAATCTAGACTGTGTCACTCATGTCTTGTAGGCATACTTTCCATCACTGTTTGAAGGATATATGATTTGCTATATTGATTTTTGAAATGTTTGTGTAACAGTCATCTCTCTGTATAAGACAATAGATACTATTTTGGTAATTCTGCATTAGCATAATATTGCATATATTTCCTACAGCCAGTGTTTTAATTAGTCAGAATTGTGTGTGTTAATAAATGTATGTATGCCTCTACGATAAATGGGCTCAAACTATTTTTTAATATAATAAAATTATTCTTAGTTTTTTTAGTTTTGAGTACATATGATGGTTACAGTACAAGTCAGTTGAGCGGTACATATTGTACACTCCACCTTCCATTTCCCGGATATCGGATTTGCAGGACAACGTCTGGGTGTCCGACAATATGTATGATTATCGGACATACGCTCGGACCGTCCAGGAAAAGTTAAAAAAGTCCTTGTGGCAATTTCAAACTTCCCGGTACCCTGCCTGTGACACGAACATAAATTATAAACACATTGCCTGCCTTGTGTTGTTCACGTAGACAGAGCATCGTTGTTGTGATAGTATTTTGTCTTTTCAAGGACCAAGATGGCTCCACCAATGAAAAAAAGTAGGAAACCAATGCATTTGTCCACGGTATAAGTCATCTTTCCACCACCTCACAAGCATCACGCATGGCTACCATCAACAGTGTTGCCAGGTCTGCTTGACGAAATTTCCCCAACTTCAACACATGCAAATTTCCCTGTTTACTCTTGAACATTGAGGGTCTTTTTGGTATTTCGTCTGGTAGAAATTTTCCTGTTTACTCTTGAACAATCTTTATATAATTTCCCTGTGTGGACTTCAAAATTCCCTAAAACAGAGAAATTTCCCTGTACCTGGCAGCACTGACCGCCGACTCTTGTCTCGTAAGGTAATCGCAGTAGCCTACTTTACAGTATACTGTACATTTGTTGTTAATACAATATGTTTTGCATGTTTAGTACAGTTATTTTGATATGTTGGTTGACCTCCATACTTTTCTATTGAGTGCTGGACATACTGTAGTGATGGTAGTGACACCCAGACATTTGTAAGAGTCCGGGGCAAGTGGTGATTCACGGACCGAGTAGGGTAAATGTCCGGTAATGGTCAGTGACCCAGGACATTTATGATTCCTGGACTGTTGCTCCCCCCTAATTGTCCGGGAAATGGAAGGTCGAGTGTAGGAAGTGTTTTCCCTGAAAACCTTGCAGGCTTTGTTTAATAAGTGTTTTTCCATACTATTCTTATATCTCCTACATTATTCTGTGGATATTTTCGGAGACATTTGGCAACTCTGTCTGATTTGTTTACTATATATAGAAAATATGGTGCAGTGGCTAGCTGCATAAGATGGTGTAAATATTATGGTACTTTAATATTACAGTAAACCCTCGCTAAGTCAGATACATATAAGACGGATATCAGATAACTCGGACGCTGTCAATGTCTAGGACCCTTATAAATAACTCAGATGTATATCCGGCTTATGTGAAGATTTTCCGGGTGCATCGTTACAAGGACCTACAGCCTGAGAAGTGATGCAAGTTGATTTTGTACAAAACTCGAATTACCATCTCTCTACCATACATTTATATCCTATGTCGACTGACCATATATGTAGCCCTAACTGTTACAACCAGTCAAGCGCCAACTACCCTGAAACTGAGTTACTAATAGGAATTACTTCTACAATTCCTTTTCTATCTAATGAGCAAATGGATATCATCTTAGCTTGCATATAGACATCTCTAGAATGTATGAAATACAACCGAGTGTCGGCGAGTCACAAATGCAGGCAGTCGACAAGTCAGTCAGCTGAAACAAAGATGTTGCCACTGCTCGCTAATTAATATTATTTACTTCGTGCTCTACGTGATTATTTTATTAGCCGTTGGGAACGCTTGCTATGTAGCATGAAAACATTAATGTACATTTTTATTGCAAAAACAAACTTGTTAATCCATTTAGTTATCACTAATCGTGGAAAAAAGATAATTAAAAAGAGAGGAAATGATGGCGATGCCCGCTGGCCCGGTCGGACCAGCCCAAACTCTCGTACTGCGTTTAAAAGATGTCTAAATAATTTATGCTTATACTATGTGTTTCACTGTATTATAAGGGAAGTGTTATTACTTCAATATTTCTTAGTAAAATTATGACAATACATCGAATAAGATACATAATTAATGCACGTTGTAGTCAAGGACAGCTTTGGCGGTGGCGAAGTCCAGGATGGTCTTGTTTGCACACTTGTATTTTTAACAGTATCTCCATACTCTTGAGTGCAAGTGTTCATTCTGATTTTGTGTCTTCCCAAGTAAGCAGGCTGAAAGTAACTTGTCTGATGTTAGCCGACGATATTCTCCCCACACTTTTTGTCTAAGCTCAGATGGCAACACGAATCTCACTTTCATTTTCGTGTGGGATTGTGGCTGTTCATTATTAGCAATTGCCCGTTGATAGAAACACCAGCTGTCCCTTGTCATTGGGCACAAATGATGTTGTGGTTTTGCATCACATGAGGAACAGTGTAAGAATGTGGAAAAAATGTCATTTCTCAACCCCTCTACAGTGTCCCCAACATGACGACGAACTGCGATACCATAATACCTTTGCAGTTTACCTATAACAGTGTCTGTTAGTTTTCCTCTCCCTCCCATATCCTTCATTCTACGCACTTTACCAGTTTTTGTTGTTTTTTCTGTTACAACCTGGTCTCTTATTTTTCGAAGTGCTGTTCCAAGTCTCTTTGCTACGTGATTGATGCATTCTCCCTTCTCAACTTTCACATCACCTTAAGGTCCTTCACCATCATTCATTTTACATACAGCATCATAGGCAGAGCTATCCCCATCTGATATGAACACTTTATACCTTAGATTATGTTCTAAACTTCTACCAAACAACTTCACAGCTGCTGCTGCTTCCATTCCCCCAGAACTTCCTTCATAATTTTTTTTGCACTCTTCCTTATGTCCTACTAACCACTCTTCAAATGCTTCCTTACTAATTGTTTTCCTTTTTACAGCATTTTCTTTCTTTGTACACTTTTCACAGTACTTACTCATGATTTCATAGTCAATTACTAGTCCTGTTTCTGCTTCAATTACAGCACCCATAGCTAGATTGCTTGTATGGCCCCGTTTCTGCCACGACCCGTCATAAATAACTCTAATGTCATATACTCCATTTGCTTCAGAATAAAGTTGTTTTATTGCAGGAATAGCAGAGGTCATTATATCTGTCACTTTCTTCTTAGCAGCAACAGTTACAAGTGACTGATAGTAACTATAGTTCCTAGCAAGAGGCTTCATATTCATATCCCCTAAAAATCTATCCAAGCCAGTTCTCCCAAGCCCTAAATCCATTGTACTATATATCAGTGATTGTGTTACTGGAGTATTTCCCACTTCCGGATTTTTACCTCTCATTCCACAGTCTTCACATTCAAACTCAATAAGGCAATCTAGGAACTTATGATTGTACTTGGTTTTTAGTTTTCCATAACAATTGCTACATGAAACTTGAGAAAACTGATCTTGTAGGTAGCTCTTCTTTACAATTATGTATTCATCTTCTACAACAGTATCCTCTTCCTTACTTTGTAGGTATTGCTTTCTCTTCAAAGCACTTGAAATGGTAGTGTTGTGTGGTGGTGGTGTGGTGCGTGGTGGTGTGGTGCGTGGTGGTGTGTCGCGTGACGTCCCTGGTGTTACATTCTCGACCGTCCTCCCTCCCTCCCCTCGCTGCCTCTCCTCTTCCTCCCTTTTCCTCTTTTCTTCCTCTCTCTTCTCCCTCATGGCTTTACAGGCTTTTTCTGCATTCTTTCTTCGTGCCTTTACATACTTCCTTACCCCACCCATTGTGGAAAAAAACAGCCGAGATACAAAATAAACAAAAAAGTGTCGAGCGTCAAAGCATGTATCCCTCCACTCTGGCTGTTTGAAAGGCACTGAGCACTGGTTGAGTCTGGGTGTTTTATACGCTTTTGGGGAATAGTTGCCAGATGCCTCCAGAAATATATCTTGTCGAAAAAAAAAAAAAAAATATTTACCAATATTACACTCTAATCAAACATGCATGTTTATCGAGTTGCCAGATGCTGCCATATTTTTATCATATTTATTACAAATAAAATATTTATAAAGCAGACAGAGCTCTAATACGTTGTCACAATGTTGCCAGAAGTAGATCAATGCTTTTTATGAGTTTTAATAAAATTTGGCCATGTACCATAATTATACGTATATTTCGTGCATTCCTAATTAAGGGGACGTCACGTAAGATTTATAGGTGTGTTGACATTGAATTTCTTTGTTTTCTGTTGTGATGTTGTGCATACATACCCTTCACCACAAACTATTATTACCCAAGTTTTTACTTCCCGGACGCACAGCGTAGTGAAGATATTTGAAATAGTGAAGATAAGAACTACCATTTTTAAAAATAACATATCTCCGTAACAACATTACCAAATCATCTGTTTTACATTTCAAATGAAAGATATCTCTACTAGTAACAACTTATATGGAGTATAAGTATGTAGTTCCCATCTGTAATTTATTATGATTTTTTTTATTTGAAGAACATTCAAATGCATTGAAAATGATGGAGAATATATAATAAAGATATTATTACACTAATATTTATTAATTTTGGAACATACAAATGAAAGATAATTCATTCATCTTCAAAATAAAACAAAAATCACTGAAATTGGTCCATTATGAACAGAAAAATGACGCTGAGAAGTAAAAAAAACAACATTTCCAGGAGCGGGCATTTAATTAAATTCTACCCATCACGCGTCATTAGAATCCCCCAGAAGCGTAACTTTTGCAGTCCTCCCTACATTTCTTCCGTTCTTTTGGGCTAAATTACATCTCCCGTCTTTTATCTCTTCTTTGTAGGGATGACTTAATAATAATAATTGTGAACTCACAAATTGCACGGGTAGGCAGTAACTGGAGTCAGTCAGACAGTCACACACTCACTGAGAGAGAGAGAGAGAGTGTAGGGGTAGAGGGAGGACAAGGTAAATGGATATGGAAGGGAAAACTTTGAGAGTTGTAAGAAGGAAGAGAAGGATAGTTGTAAGAAGGAAGGAAGGCAAGAATAGAGAAAATAAGGAGGGAATTGGAACACTGAGAGAGAGAGAGAGAGAGGATGGGTTGGTAAGAAGGGAGGATAGGGAACTCACAGGGGGATGGTGGGAGTATACAAAGTAGGAGGAGGATAGGTTGGTAAGGAGGGATGGTTGGGGTAGGTGGAGGATGGGTTGGTAAGAAGGGAAGGTAAGGGTAGGGGGAGGATGGGTTGGTGTGGAAGGGAGTGGATGGACATGGGTCGAGGATTGTATGGATGACGGGAAAGATTGGGATGGTGAAATATGCATGGGTGTGTGCATATGCACCAGAGGATGAAAAGAGTAGGACGGGGAGAGAGGATGAGTGTGTTTTGGGAGGAATTGAATGCGTGTCTGAGAAAGATTGATAATGGAAGGAGAGTGGTGATGATGGGAGATATGTATGGAAAAAAGGGAGGTGAGGAAGCGGGAAGTATTGTGGGTAAATGGGGTGTAGAAGGAGTATGAGAAGGGTGAGTATCTGGTGGATGTCTGTGCTGAGAGGGGGTTCTTCTTGGCAAACACCTTCTTTCAGCACAAGATGATCCACAGGTATACATGGAAGAGAAAGGATGAGAGAGGAGAGCAGAAGAGTTTGATTGATTATTATGTGGCAGTGGATGAAAGGTTAAGGGACCCTGTGATGTAGTCAGAAAATTGGAGGTTTGCGAGTCCTTCAAATTTTACCACGAAACATCACCCATATTGAAGGAGCGTGTTTCGTGGCATAGTCAGGAGGAATCACAAGCCTCCAAGTTTCATACAAGATCACAGGGTCGATGCAAAAGTGGTGAGAGAAATTATCCAATGCTCCGACCATTTTGTGTTGTTGGTAAGGATGAAGGTTAGTGCTAAGTGGGAATATGAGGGATGAAGGGGTGAGAAAAAAGAGGGAGGTGGCTAGTGGGAAATTAGATGAAGCAGAATATAGGGAGGAATATAAGAGGAGGGTGGGTGAGGTGCTGGGGGATGCAAGGATGGTGATAGGGGAGGGAGTGGGAGTGAATGATGTGTATGAAACATTCAAAACTTTAGTGTGTAAGACAGCAGCAGAAGTGGTGGGGTACAAAGTACAAAAGGGGGAAGAAAGGGAGTGCATGGTGATCTGAAGAAGTGAAGGATGCAGTAGAGAATAAGAAGGCTTTTAGGAGAACCCTGCAGAGAAATGTGCCAGAGGAGGTGAAAGAGGGAATACAATGAGTGTAAGAGGAAAGTGAAGAGGACGGTGAGTGAGAGCAAAAGGAGAGTGGATGAGGAGTTTGGTAGGAAACTGAGTGAGAAGTTTAGAGAAAACAAGAAATTATTCTGGAAGGAGGCGAAAAGAGAAAGAGGAGAAGGAAAGTCTGGTAGCGTGAGAATGAAGAGAGAGGATGGAGTTACTGTGAGTAGAAGTGAGGAAGTGAAAGAAGTGTGGAAGAGGCATTTTGATCGGTTGATGAATGGGGGGACGGGAGGGGAGGTGGTGGTGACATGCATGGGGATGGAGGCAGGAGGTAGACGACAGGATGTACAGGGAGAATTAGGAAGGGAAGAGGTCAGGAAAGCAATAGGAAAGTTGAAGATAGGAAAGGCACCGGGGGTGGATGAAATAACTGGAGAGATGCTGAGGTGTGGGGGGGAGGAAGTGGTGGAGTGGATGTTGCTTATATGCATATTGGCTTGGAGACAGGGAGAGGTGCCAGAGAACTGAAGGAGAGTCATAATTGTGCCTCTGTACAAGGGGAAGGGGAGTAAGGATGAGTGTGGTAGCTATAGGGGAATAAGCCTTCTTAGTGTACCTGGGAAGGTGTATAGGAAGGTTCTTACTGAGAGACTGATAGAAGTAACTGGGAATAAAGTCAGTGAGGAGCAGGGAGGGTTCAGAAAGGGTAGAGGATGTGTGAACGAGATCTTTGCAATAAAATCAACAGTGGAGAAATATATTCGGAAGGGTAGGAAGTTGTATGCTGCCTTCATAGATTTGGAGAAGGCATACGATAGGGTTGATAGGAGAGCTATGACAGATGTATTAAGGATTTACGGTGTTGGTGGGCACTTGCTGGAGGGGATTGAGGCTTTCTATAGAGAGGCAAAAGCTTGTGTGAGGGTTGAGGGTGATTTGAGTGAGAACTTTGATATCAGTGTAGGATTGAGGCAGGGGTGTGTCATGTCACCATAGTTGTTCAATATTTTTATGGATGGGTGCATGAGAGAGATGAAGGCAAAGGTGGAGGGCCTGGGTGCGAAACTGAGGTTGAATGGAGTACCTTGGTTGCAAGCTTATTTGCGGATGACACTGTGCTGCTGGCCGAGAGTGAAAGGGAGTTACAGAGGGTGGTGGATGAGTTTCAGTCTGTGTGTAAGCAAAGAAAACTGAAGGTGAATGTTGGTAAGAGTAAGGTGATGGTATTTGAGAGGACCAAAACAGAAGTAATTGACTTTGCTACACCCTATAGGGTGGCTGTACCAACTGGGACTGAATGTGAGATAACTTTAGGGGGTGAGAGGATGGAGGAGGTGAGGGAATTCAAGTAACTGGGAACAGTTCTGTGTAAACATGGAAGGAGAAAATTTAATGAGGAAGAGAGCAATGAGGGGCAGGCAGGTCATAATATTACTGAGGAGGATTATGAAGGGTAGAAGTGTGAGTATGGAAGTGAAAAAGGGACTGAGTAATAGTATAATCCTGCCAATACTGACATATGCGTAAGAGACATGGACATGGAGTAGGGCTCATCAGTTTAGAATAGGTGCTGTGGAAATGAGTTACTTGAGAGGAGCATGTGGACTTACAAGGTGGGATGGAGAAAGTAATGAGTGTGTATATGTATGAAAGATGTAGAATAGGTGCAGTGGAAATGAGTTACTTGAGAGGAGCATGTGGACTTACTAGGTGGGATGGAGAAAGAAATGAGTGTGTATGAGAGGTGTGGTATGAGTGAGAAGGCAGTTGGTATTGAGTGTGGAGTGGTTGAGAGAGTGAAGTGTAATACATTGAGATGGTTTGGACATGTAGAGAGAATGCAAAGTGTGGAGTTTGTAAAGAAGGTGTATGGAAGTGTGGAGTGGTTGAGAGAGTGAAGCGTAATACACTGAGGTGGTTTGGACATGTGGAGAGAATGCAAAGTGTGGAGTTTGTAAAGAAGGTGTATGGAAGTGAAGTTGTTGTTGTTGTTGTTGTTGAAGTTCCTCAAGCTGTCTGGCCGAGCAGTCCCGAGTCTGGTTGACCGAAGCCGTGCAGATGCTTTGACCCCCAAATGGGAGTCAGGGTGATAGTGAGGTCTGTTTCTTCGAAGGCAGCAGACAAGGGGACTGCTGGCTCACGGTCATGTATCCCTGGGCCAACATTCCCACCATCTGTAGTCTTCCTTGTTGTGCCACCCAATCGGGCGATCTCGTCGGCTACCCAGAAGGAATGAGAGAGAGTAAGGAGACAGACAGAACAGGCCAGGGTGTGGTAGAGGATGCCAGATTCCTCATTTCTGGATAGAACCAGCCCTCACCAGTGTGTTGCTGAGTAGTTGAGATGTGTGCTGGGTAGTTTACATTAACACATCTTCCCTTTCCAGTGTGTGCTGGGTAGTTGAGAAGTGTGATGGGTAATTTGCACCAACACATCTTCCCTCACCAGTGTGTGCTGGGTAGTTGAGAAGTGTGCTGGGTAGTTTTTTACATCAACACATCTTCCTCTAGCCATCAACACGTCTTCCCCCAGCTTACAAGGTAGCATGTTATCCTTGCTCTTACAGCCAGGTACCTATTTACTGTTAGGTGAAGAGGGACATTGGGGGCTGGGAAAATTGTCCAACAATTCCACTGACCCAGGAATTGAACCCGGGATCTCTCGCATGCCAGGCGAGTGTGCTAACCGCTATACCATCAGCACCCCATGGAAGTGAAGTTATGGGACCTGGTGTGAGAGGCAGACCTCCGGTTAGATGGCAGAACATGTGAGAGAGAGAAGTGTGAGGGGGGAGGGGGGATGGAGAAAGTGAGGAGGGAGTGCGTTAACAGGGAAAACTGGAGACTCTTCTGCCGTGGCCACCCCCTTGGTGGGAGTTCCCGGAGGGAGCGAGGTGTCGGAGCTATAGATAGATAGATAGAACAGGACACATAACAAAACACCAAAGGACACACACACACACCAGGACACATAACAAAACACAGAAGGAAACAAACACACACACACATACAACAGGACACATAACAAAACACAGAAGAAAACACACACACACACAACAGGACACATAACAAAACACAGAAGGAAACACACACACACAACAGGACACATAACAAAACACAGAAGGAAACACACACACAACAGGACACATAACAAAACACAGAAGGAAACACACACACACACACACACAACAGGACACATAACAAAACACAGAAGGAAACACACACAAAACAGGACACATAACAATACACACAAGGAAACACACACACACACCAGGACACATACCAAAATACAGAAGGAAACAACACACACACACACACACCAGTACACATACCAAAACACAGAAGGAAACACACTCAACAGGACACATAACAAAACACAGAAGGAAACACACACACACACACACACAACAGGACACATAACAAAACACAGAAGGAAACACACACACACACAAAACAGGACACATAACAATACACACAAGGAAACACACACACACACCAGTACACATACCAAAATACAGAAGGAAACAACACACACACACACACACACACACACACACACACACACACACACATACACACACATACACACATACATAACAGGACACATACCAAAACACAGAAGGAAACATTACAACACACACACATACCAAAACACACACACACACACACAGCAGGACACATTAAGACAGACTCAAAAACATCAGCCTACTTAGTAACAATTACTTTCAGTACCTCAGTGTAAAAAACAATGGCGAAGAACATGGATAGTGAGACGTATTAGAATTTAGACTGGAAGATAGAGGGAATCAGTGATGGGGTGACAGAGAGGAGGGTAGGAACTTAAGGAGGAGTGGGAGAGAGGGGGGGGGGAGTGAGTACGGATGGACCGGGGTACAGGAGGAAGAGGGAGGGAGGAAAGGCGAGGCGAGGCGGTAAGAGAAAGAATAGTGACGTCACTCTATAAATTTCGCGATTTTAGACCAATGGCGAAAGAACGATTAGAAGATCAGTGACGATTATAATTATTTTGTATAAATAAATTTCCTTGTATAAGCATACTACAGAAGCAGATGAAGAAGCGAGCGGTGTGTGATTGTTATAATCCATTAAAAAATCTTTTGTAATTGTTGCCCGTGTGGAGAAATAGATGCATGATGACTCAGCAGTTCCTCTGCTTACCACTCATTCATAACAGTTTAACCTAGCAAACTCAGATACATAATCAACTACTATTTAGAACTCTCGCTGTTAAAAGCAATATGTTGAATCGTGCGTTTGGCAGCTACCGGCGCCATCCCACCTGGAGGCAGGCGCCTGGCAGAGAGGCTAGAAGCCGCTAGATAGACCGGAGAAATTGTGATAGTACCACACTCTTTTCAACTTTTCAAAGTTATTCTATAATGTACCTACATCTAAACTATACCCATAGAATGCTTAAAAAATGTAGTTTCTTAAGCGAAATAGTATATTTTATTATTATTTACCAATTCTCCATTTTAATCTAATATTTCAGTACGAGAATAACTTTTCACATATTCTCCATGGCAGTCGTATATATTATACCTGTAATATCTTTCTTAATAGGGAACTAAACACTTTTTGGCATATATCAGTTAAAAGCTAAGAAAATTTGGCCTCTAATGAAGTCTGAAATACCACAGTATATGTTATACTGTGGTCATATCAAGTTGATGAAGTGAAGTAACGGTCAACAGATTATTCGTGATTACCTTACGCGTGACATTATTACCTATACTTTAAAGGCAATTATCTCGCTTAAGTAGGCGTGGCGCTCGACTGGTTGTAACACTCAGCCACTCATATATAGTTATGCTTTAACAGGTACAGTAAAAGTCCCTTAATCCAGAGGTCCATACCTCGGAATGCTCGCTCCCCCGGAACTTTGGGGGCTCACCAATTTTACCCATAATTACTGTATCCCCCCCCCCCCCCCCCCCAAAAAAAAAAATCTCCCGGGATATAATTCAGTGTTGTGGGTGTCTACAGTATTCATCATGGCTCCTAATAAACCACCAAAGAAGCCCACTAAGAAGTTGAGACCTCATAAGACATTAAATTACGAGTGTCATCTGCGATCATCATCTTCCCACCAACCCCTCCCGACACTCATAAATTACGTGTGACAGCCAGTGGTGCCAGGTCTGATGCACAAAATTTCCCCAACTTCAACAACAGAATTTCCCTTTTTGCCTCAATAATTCCCTGTTTACTCCTCTCTTGAACATTGACGGTCTTTCTTTTTGGTATTTCGTCTGGTAGAAATTTCCCTGTTTACTCTTGAACCATATTTATATAATTTCCCTGTGTCTACTACAAAATTCCCTAAAACAGAGAAATTTTCCTGCCAGGTGCAGGGAAATTTCTCTGTTTTGGAGTATTTTGAAGTCCACACAGGGAAATTATATAAAGATTGTTCAAGAGTAACCAGGGAAATTTCTACCAGATGAAGTACTAAAAAGACCGTAATAGTTCAAGAATAAACAGGGAATTATTGAGGCAAAAGGGGAAATTTTAAAGGGGAAATTAGGAAAATTTTGTCAAGCAGACATGGCAACAGCTGTGATCCTCTCACCACCCCCTCCCTACCTCATAAATTACGTGCGACAGGGAAACCTGTATTTGAAAGTAATAAACATATTTTATACGTATTTTGGGGGGTATTTTTCGATAACACGGAATTTACGCTAATTCGGAAGTCTCAAACCCCCCTGCCTTCCGGATTAAGGGACTTTTACTGTATGTATAAGAAACTCAATGTTTTGAATTAATTAACTTTATTGCTTGAAAAATGGTGATGTACTGATATATAATTGGTTACGTTACTGCCAAGCGAGCCATGTAGCCACATAAGCATCGGTCATGATGGTATCACCAAGGTAACTCCACGCAATGTTCCATTTCCATTAGCCACTAGGCCGCGGGCATTATTTGTTGTGGCAGCTCTCTCTCCCAGGCCTCACTCCTGCACTCGCGAGCACTATGTAAACAACACATTTGACGGCTAATAGCTTGTAAACCACTCACGATACATAAATAAATGATACATAATATTGAAGTACAAACCCTTAGCTGTCTCCTGATATACTTGTGAAGACTAAATGGACATCTGTGGGATGGGTAGCAAGCTCAAACTGACATCAACTCAAAATTCACTATTACCCACTATTTACTTATCTAAGTACATTTTCACACTCTAATTTCATTATAAATCATGTCAGAATCACATTTTTCAACAGAACAACATGAAATATAATGTCACTGTCGTTTTTACGGACATATATAGTAATTACAGGAAAAGAGGAGTGATGAAAATATGTCTTTCCACCCTCACTGTTCTAGTAAGAATGACTGGTGCTAGCTGGCTAGGCTGTGGCAAGCCCCTTGGGTCACCCCCTCACTGTTGCCAGGCCAAAACTAGCTTGTTAGGGACCACGCAAATTTAATAACTGCTGTCGAATGAATACTACACCCGCGGTGCTCCAAACTTGTTGCTAGTGTCAAAATTTCTCTACGCTCGCGAATTAAGGGTTAACAAGGTTGATCTTTGCTCTGTTATTATAGTTGACTGCATAGAAGATGCATCTTTAATGTGAGATAAGATGCGCTCTTTGTTTATAACTAAGGTGGCTACAGTTCTTTGGATCAATCCTAAAGCATGGCCAATTGTTATCGCCTTTTCTCCTTTCTCTTAACAATATTGACTTTTTCACGTAATGTGATGTGCTGTCTTTTCTTTGCATCACTACTAATATCACTTGAAAGCTATAATGTGTCCATGAAGCTACAAGTATGCCGTTACTGACAAACTGACCGATACCTGCTCCGATTCCCACACTACTACCACACCACAATACCTTATTTCATGTAAATATACATTATTAGATATACTTCTGCAGTATTACAGTACTCCCCCCAATTTTGTGTGATTCAGTTTTGCGATACGCCAATTTTGCAACCAAGGCCAGAAAAAATATGAAAAATATGAAAACTGAATTTTGCGGGTGGTGCCGTGAGAGAATGGGGGTTTCTGCATTAGTTTTCAGGGGGTAGGGATGTGACCTCCTGAGCTGCCCGACTAAGCTGTATACTTGCGCAGTTGCTCGCTATTGTTTTAGTTTTCCTGCCACCCCTCACTCACTTATGAAATCGTGCTCGTATTATTGTATTGGTATTCTACCAGCAATATTGCAGTGATAGTGCCTTATGAATGTGTATTATTGTGCAACATGGTCCTGGGCTGCAGTAAGCCCACCTAAGCCTTGGATGCCCTTCCCTCCACCCCAAAAGCGTATTAATCCTTAAAACTAGTTTCTAGAGGACAGTGATACTTTTTTTGTACTTTTTTTATTGTATGATATATTATGTGTATTGTATGTGAGTACAAATATATAAGAACAAAAAACGACTAAAGTAATGAATAATTGGTTTGTCAGCAACGAGATGTCCATCATATACAATTTCACCCATAAGATTAATTGTTTCAATTTTGCAATTTCTACTTTTGCGGCTCGCACTGTACTTTACCCCTTTTGGTCGCAAATTTGGAGGGAGTACTGTACATCCTTTTTTTGTGAAATTGTCATGTTTTTGTGTGTGTGGAGCTGTGTATGGTAACCAGAGATATGAGTGAAAGCACATGTAGTTTTGAGGGCGGGTGTGCATGTGGCCAGTCGTACGCATCACAATTCAGCTCTTGGATATCTCGGATCTTTGGATAATTTGATGTGGGTCTTCCCCAATTGATCCGAGTTAGCAAGGGTTTACTATTTATGCCAGATCAGGGTAATATTTTGCTGAAATGTAAGAAACATCAAAAACTGTAAGCTTGGTAATTGAAAAAAAGACCTTAACACATGTAGATTGAATTTGTGCTTTAATAAACCAGACGTGATGTACAGCCGGCAGCATAAATTAGCTTCCATCTCATGTACACCTCGGTCTCGTATAGAACGTCCAATAGGTCGATAGAAGACTGTCGTTTTATGTGAAATCGTTCTATGTGATACACGTAACCTATGGGGAAAATTACAATTGGTCGATCAATCACCAAAATTGTCCCTGAAATTAACATAAAATACTTTTCAAGGTTTTTCTTGCCTTAATCCTACTGTACAGGGATGTATGTAAAATGCATATTACAATTCGTATTAAGTTTTTCGCAGGTGACTCATGTGACTGAGATGAGTAGGCAGCATCCGTGGTGGTGGAGGTGGTAGGGGGAGATAGCGTGTGATCATCGTTTGTTTTCTTTTATTAACCATACGCTGGTGTTTCCTTCTCCTTTCTCTTTCCGAGAAATAACTTCCTTCTTTATATCGAAGGATATGGCCTTCCGTTTTGTAAATGCACGACCTGGCATGACTGAGTGTTGAAGCTGGTGGTTAACTTGTAGGCCTAATCACTAAAAACGAGCGAGTCACACGAAATTTCCCTAACTTCAACTTTAGAATTTCCCTTTATGCCTAAATAATTCCCTGTTTACTCTTGAACATTGACGGTCTTTTTGGTATTTCTTCTGATAAGACTTTCCCTGTTTACTTGTGAACAATCTTTATATAATTTCCCTGTGTGGATTTCAAAATTCCCTAAAACAGAGAAATTTCCTTGCACCTGGCAACACTGGGTAGGGGGAAAGAGCGAGAACACACCACAGAGTAACAGAGCTATACACACTCACTCACACTGTGCAGACGCCATTGATAGAATTTCCAGACACGTTCTGTATGATTTAGCTCGTTTTGTATAAGAACTCCTCGGATTTGCTTCACTTATTTTCGCCACCCGTTCTATATGGATGTAATCGTTTTGTAAAATAATTTTAAGCTAATATTTTGGTCGCTCGTTCTATGTGAACACGTTCTATATGAGACCGAGGTGTACTTGAAATCGCTAATATGACCAGATAGTTGCATTATGAACCAGTTTCTATTCTAACAACATACATAATTTACCATTTGAGAACTATATCTGTCATCTCGGCATTAAAATTGTATTACAACATCACTACTGTACAGTATAGCTAATACATACACAGGTGGAAATGAAGAGAAACTTATGCTGCTGACTGTAAAAGTCCTGTATGTCTGGTAATGTGATTTTATTACTGCATCTATTTTACTGTCTTGTAATATACACTTTGTTATTATGTTACACAAGAAAAGTACTTTTCTTTACTATGACAGTCACACACACACTCTTTCTCACATTCTAAAGTAGAGTGTATGGGTTGTGTGTGAATAAGATTAGGGTAATAGTTAAACGTTTGTCCATAATTTGTTTTCGACTCGAGGTTTTCAGAATGCAATGTATTATAGTGTGTTTTTAATAAATTTATTGTTCACGTCCGTCGCAAATTAGTGTTTTGGGAGATATCTACCCCCCCCCCCTCCCCAACCCAATCTCCGAAAACACCTAATTTTCGCCATATTTCAACTAGATTTGTCTGAAAAAACACTACAATGCATAAAATAGAATTAGGTAGACCTCACCTGACCTAACCTAACCTAATCAGGACCGGGGCAGACTACCCGGGGCTAACCTTAGCAGTCTACCGACTACCGGGACGATGTAATCACTCGGTGGCCATCTTGAATTGGTATTATGGTACCTTTTTATTCGAGAGTGCCGGTAAATAGAGGCCTTACTACACATTGGGCAGTTCACTGATATCAGTTAAACTCCATGGACAAGTGAAAAGTCTAAACTGGCTTTATTATTCTCAAAACAGCACTGAAAAATACATTCAGGGACAGACGAACACTAGGTACAAAGGAAGCCATTGTAAACAAGCACACTGATTGGCTGTTGAAATTGAGGCGTATTAATCAAGCATGCTGATTGGCCGTTTGCACCAATATGGCCGCTGTACACACCGCGGATTAAAGATAATTGATTCATTTAAGGGTAGTTGTATTAAGAAAGCTATGCATTTGTGACAAATAACCTATGAGGATATTACGTACATATATTAAGAAATGTATCTGACAGAACAAAATTGATGGTAGTGATTATGGACAAATGCTTGACTAATACCAGGATTAGTATGTCTGTTTGCTTGTATAAGAGAGCATGGGGAGCAGCATGTATGGAGTAGTGAAAGGCAATTGAAGGATTCGCAAACTTGAAAGAAGTTGCCAGATTCGCCAGATGAATTAATTTATAGAACATCTTATGGGTATACTAGAAAAAGTAAAAATATCCAATTTTTTGTGTAGCTGAACTAGTTATTACTATTTTTCGAACATTTTTCATGTTGTGGTTAGCGATATATCTGCAAAAATATTTTTAAAACATTTTGTGTCCGAGTCACCTATAGAATGATCTCGGCTCTGGAACAGTCTTATATTTATAATACAGTAGGCTATCTAATTTGTTTTATTTATTAGTATGACTTTCAATAACCTCTGCTATCACAATACTTATGTTGTGGCTGTTGGAAATATGTATAGATTATTAGTATGAAAATTAAACGTTGATAGAGATCAGATATGTCTATGCTGAAGTTGAAAACAGCCACAGGTCACACACAGACTGCCACAGTGTTGCTAGATCTTTGGAGAATTGTATTTAAAAGAAAATGGTTATATTATACACAAGTACTCAATCATGTATTCAGCAGCAACAACAATTAATTTTTTAGACCTACAGTATCAGTGGTATCCAGTAGAATATCAATTACAAAATAATCTGAAAAGCTACAAAATGTATAAGTGTGTACTTTTTCATATCTGGCACAGTAAATGATCTCTTTGTTATTGGAACTTTCGGCAGCCCTGCCCAATCTCGGTCGTCAATTTCAGCGTAATTCAATTCGGCAAACAGTTTTTCTATCTTTTTATTTGAATTAATTAATACAATTGTTTTGTGACCTGCCAAAGCATTCATTAACTCGATATGCAACAACTGGCATGTTGGTTCCTAGATGTGTAAAGTATGAACACTGAAAATAATTCACATATGACTGTCGGGATGACTCTACATATGTGGCTTTAAAAAAAAAAAAAAAAAAAAAAACACCTTATTGTACAAAATCATGCTTTGGAAACTAGCTCAACTCTCGATTAAAATAATGAAGAGATGAATGGACCTTAGCCTTTTATAATTAGTTCAAGAAAATTATTTTAAAAAACTGGAATGGTTCTTCGTGCGACCATTCACCCATCGAGTTAATTCATCTGGCGAATCTGGCAACTTTTTTCAAGTTTGCAAATCCTCCAATTGTGTTGCATGACAGTATCATGTATATTCCTGTCTACCATTCATATCACACTCGCATACCTTGTCCTGCAGTGTTGGGCATTTATAACTGATGTTTTGTTCATTGGAGCAAAATCTGTATTTGTGATTTAGATGCTAGTACTGATATTATACTTTGTAAGTAACAGGACTTTGGAATGATTATATTATAATGAATTAATTATAGTATGATATAGAGTAGTGAACTGTTACTGAACAACAGTAAGGGTGTTCTCATACACAAACCACATTTAGTAGTTGGTGAATGACACTTTGTGGTGCTGCAAAGAGTTGATCCTTCCCATGCACGTGAGCCACAATTTATGACAACCACCAACCATTAAAACCACTTACCATTTGTCCTTTAGTCATACCCTTGTACTCCAGATATTTCAATACAGTGCTGTAAAATTCCCTTCCGTAAAGAACTGTTTCACAGTGATTATATATATATATATATATATATATATACACATACATACATACATACATACATACATTCATACATTCATTCATTCATACTTACATACTCGACCCTCGATTTAATGGACCCCCATTTAACGGATTTCGGATTTAAAAGGATACTTTTTGCTACCGGACAATCATTACACATAGGACAGAAAGCCCGTTACTTGAAAATTTTGTCTGCGCCAGGTGTCAGTGTGGCGTTCCCATCCAACTCTCAAGTACCCTGTCCAGAACACGGTCAGGCGTGCATGTGCTCACAGCATCAGTAATGGTCAGTTGTTCAGTCAGTCAGCTGCTTCTACTTACTCAGTGTTGTTACTCACACTCAGAATAACACTCATTCTGAGTCATGTACATAGTGTATATACTTCTATAACTACATCTAAGGTAAATAAAATCAAACTTTAGTTAAAACATAGTTTAAACATGGTGTACATTTGTAGAGGGTGCAGCGAACTCATACAGACAAAAAGTAGAAGTGACTGTAAGAGAAAGTGACCAAAAGTATTTAATACAAACTCAGAAAATGCGTGTGTACTGTACGAGTAAAAACTCAAGGACTATTGGTGAAAAGTGAACAATATTACGTGTGCCGTCAGCCTCCCACCCCCCACCCCCTACCCTCACTACACTCACGCTTAAGCCTAACCCCTTTAGAGTGAAGGACATTTTCCTTACTTCTAACATGAGTTTAGAATTTCTGTACTGTATTTTGTATGGACAGTACAGTATTAATTCCAATTTATATCCTAGGTCAAGTTAATTTTCCAGTAACGGACAATATTAACCCCCATTTAGTCCTTTAAATCAAGGGTTGAGTGTACATGGAAATGCCTTTGTAGTCATTCTAGAATAGTATCCAGTATCTTGATGTAACGGCAACAGCTAGGACTCCATTTATCTTGGTAGCTACAGTATCAATTATGGTTTGTATTGAGGTTTGGTTCCTTGGTTTTTATATTTAGGTTACATCCCTGAGGACAGTTAGCATGTAAGAGCAAGTCAACCAGTTGGTATCTAGCTATGTTTAGTATTTCCAGGAGATTAGGTTCAGCCACAGAAAGTTTTGTATGTGTGTGCTCTCATTTAATTTACAGTGATTGTGTCAGCAACCTATTGTGGGGAGTGATTTATCATGGCAACAGAAAATTTACACAGTATCCATCCACCTCTTTGTACCTACCACAAAATAGAACCATGCATATAGAAACTATATAATACAAGTGCTGTATCTAGTATTTCTCTTAGTACAGTAGGTTCGCCTATTTAGCGTGTTCTCAATGAGCGATTCACCTTATGCACGACGAACCCCAAATCAGCACCTTTTATTATCTTATGTGCGATAATTTTAACAGAAGGCGTTTTAGTGGCCAAGAGTGGCCCAAATCTGCAGCCGTTCCCTGAAAAGCGTCTAAATCTGGTTTCCGCGTGACACTAGCTGCTCCCTGTGTCCCCTGACCCCACGCTACAAGCCTACAACCAGCCGCTCCCCCCAGACACTCTCACAGACACCACACAATACACACGTACACTTCACACACACACACACCCTGACACACACACGTACACTTCTCCTCTCACATACACACACCCTGACACACACACGTACACTTCTCCTCTCACATGCACACACCCTGACACACACATGAACACTTCTCCACATACACACACTCTGACACTCTGTCACTCTATAAATATACTGTATCACCTTTATGATCGTTACATAATTGATAGACGTTAAGTCCAAATAACAAACAAAATAAACGCTCTCCCCAGCTGGCTTCTCCCTCTCACTCAGTCAATCTCCCTCTCGTCCTGTGTAACCCCATCTCCAATGTCACTGATTCGTTGCCCCCAACCCTACACCCTACCAACCAACACCTGCCTTCACCATGCCAAAGTGGGGGAGGGTTGGGATGGCTGAAGTATAGGGTGGTCTAAGCTCCGCCCACCAGCCCACGTGATTGTGATGTTGTTTCGGGGGATAGCCTTTTCAACAGCCCCCTTGTCTTCTTCCTTTTTCTTTCTTTGTGTTGCTGATTGCTTCATTTCTAGTTTTCCCTTATGTTTTCTCTTATTTTCCACATATTATATAATATTTCTTTGATCTTTTCTATCTCTTCTTGGCTGTCGAATTCAAATAAAACACTTACTAGGCTAGAGTCAGTGTTACTACAGTCAATCCATTAACCCGTTAGTTCTAACCCAGGCCTTTCCAGTGGTAGTATGCCATGGCTGTATATAGCCCATACAGGCTATTATGCAGACTGTGAGGAGTTTAGGTGTTTATACTCTCGTCTGGCTAACAGCTAAGTCGTGCCAATAACCCAGTAATAATTTTAATAGAGCGGTATCTCGCTATCTTCATTATGTGTTCAGTTGTGTCCGCCTTTGACTTTGAAGGGTTTATGGACGTAGTGATTGAGATCAACATTGAATGCAGTGCTCAGTGGGAGTGGTAGTGTGGTGGTGGGTGAGGGTAGTAGTGGTGTGGTGACGACTGGCGGATGAAGGTAGTGGTGTGACCCTGTTATACAGTCACAGCTACCTTGGAACCCCATCTCATACTTCTAGTGTACTTTTGTACTGCTATTTCTTTGGTAACAACTTATATTCATTGCTACTGTGACTCATAATCAAATCACAGTTACCAAATACTGTACTGTACCCTGCATATTGGTGAATAATGTCTGTGTAAATTGTCAATTTGAGGCAGTGGCAGCCTATAAGTAATTTTCCCCATATAAACATGTATTCAGACAAAGCTTTTTCCCTGTAAGCAAGCGCCTCTGTCGCCCAAATAGGCACGCAATATGCGAACCTACTGTATTGTCTTTCTATGGCTCATTAGGGAAACATTCATTCATATGTAGTAATGCCTTGTAAGCAATTATGGATTGATGTATGAACTGAAATATTCAAAGATGAAAATTATATTCTTATTATACACATTGATTAATATGTGGTTTGAAAAGTAATTGAAAGATGAAAAAGCACCATGCATGGATGAGAAAAGATTATGTTGTGGCTCTTGTTGATTGTAAAATGTGGGGCTGTTTTATGTTGACTTCGTACTTCATAGTGTTACTTTAATTTCAAAAGATGTCGGTGAAAATTTATATAAAGCATAAGAGAGACAGTATGGTGCATCAGAGTTGTGGATTGAGCAAAATTAACTCATGTTTTTGTTTGCACTTCTGCATATTTATTGTTGTTGCTCTTTTCTCTGATGATTGTAATTTTGAGAGAAATCAAGATTGGAATAGCACTTAAAACCACCTATTAATTGAACTCTGGAGCCAAAAAAATTATAGTCAGTGGTTAAGAATTTTTTTCAACTCAAATGTTTAAAAAAAAAAAAAAAAAGTCACTCATCTGTTGTGTTTCTGGTTTCAGTTGCCTGGAGCATAAATATTTTTGTTACCGGTAACTTAACTGTTGTGCTTGTTATGTGTGTGGTGCAGAAGCACAGCGGTGTGACGGACGCGGCCACCCAGGCAGAGCTGCAGCGGGGCCACTCTCTCCACCGGATGGGAGCCTCACCAACCCCAGGTGCCCATGGGGGAGGGTCACCTGCACCAGGGATCATCTCCCCCTGTCCAACGTCCATACTTGGGGGTTCCCCGTGTCGGTCCCCGCTGCCGGCATCCCCAAGCCCTCTCCAGACCATACCACTTATATCACCCACCTCGTCACCACCACTACCACCCACAACACCACCATCCATACCAAGTAAGTTCATAACACTTTGGCTGCCAGTATTTTTTATTATTAGTTTAGTAACTATTATCTATCTTAGGTTTTAATTTGATATTACTTCAGATGGTCAACTTGATTTCCCATTTAGGGTTGGGGGTAAGTTTCACAAAGGTTGCTCAAGATTACCACATTGACTAAAATTATATGTCATAATCTATGACGAATTCCCAAGCTTTTATTTGATGATTGATTTAAGGCTTGAATATAGATATATATCTTGTTTCAGATTCACCACTTCACACTGGGAGCAGCATAGAGGGCACAGCACTCAGCCTGAGTAGATTGCACCTCCAGCCTCCCTCTTCACCTGCTGGTCCACGCAGCCCATCTCATCGGCAGTCTCCTCCTCTAGCATTGTCTCCACAGCCTTCTTCACCAGTATCACTACTCAATCCAGGAGCACCTTTATCACCTCCTTCTCCTGGCCTTATCCCTCGTTCAGGGCCATCTCCTCCACCCCTTGCCCTTGATTGTATAAGAGAGGAGCCTCCACGAGGTTGTCACATCACCCACCACGTTCCACGAAATATCTACACTTTCGCCCAGAATCCACAAATATCCATCACAGATGAGAGTGGAGGCCAAATTATTATTGCGTCATCATCTGATTCTTCTCCAGATGTGTCAGATGATATGGACTCATCTCCCTTCCCTTCTCCTCCCACACCTGACCATGCAAATCTCTTTCCTCACTCTCCTCAGCGGTTATCGAAAGGGCTTAGCTTAGACTCCTCTCCATTACCATGTGTAAGTGATTGTGACACTGAAGGTCCATCTATAACACGAGGAACAGCAGGCATATTTGCATCACGCAGACCTTCTGCTACAGATAATAATAACGTCCATAGAATCCGTAATGAGCGAAATTTGGTACGACAAAATGCCATATCTGGAAACCAGCGACATCCAATGCTAATTACGAGCATGGAATTTAGGCATAGTTTTCCTCCTTTTCACAATGGAGGCACTAGTGAGAGTGACATTGAAATGACAGACGTTAGTCCATCAGGGGTTGGATCGCCCCTTGTTGAGCGGGGAGTGATTGAATTAGAGTTACCCAAAACAGGAAGTGGCTCTTTCCTCTTAACTTTGCCAACTGAGTATTCAGGTATGGCACAAGAAGACTTACTAGGAAATATAAAAAATGTTCTTGAAAGGCGGGCGCCCTCTATTGTTGGGGAGGGGTTACGAGACTGTGGCCTTTCAGTTCGGGACCCAACAGGGGCCCAAGTGGACCTAGAAGTACATGAAGGAACAGCAACAGATTCCCGAGCCCTTAAGATGCGCAGAGTGTCTGGAGATGAGGACCAGTACACTCAGCTCTGCCAGCAGTTGATTGATTGTATGACAACCTAACATTCACTGCAATTTTCTGGGGTGTCTTGTGGAGTGTTAGTGTTCATGAATGTTGCAGAATGTGTGTGGATATCAAGAGTATGCGAAAATTCAGAAATAGAAACCCAAATTCGGCTACCTGTACAGAAAGGCTTGTATTCTGGACAACAGCTCTGAACACAAATGGCGTCATTATGTCAGAGCTAGTTTTTCCCAATTGCATTATTTGAATATGAAACTTTTGCCATCAGTACTTGAGGCTACAACTTTCTGATTGCAACACTGTCATTACATCATTTATTTGTTGTATAAATAATCATCCATTTCTAATCTCTAAATAGACAGGAATTACACTGAACCATAGTTTTTTTGTTTGTAGTATGTTATATCATAATTCACATAATGTACTCAGCTACCTGTCTGTTTAGTACGTTCTGAGTTATGTTTGTGTATGTATGTTGTTACATTATAGAAATGTATTTCACATTTAGATGTTACGATAGTATTTAAGGATTTCTCAGTGTCTTTCAGGATTTACCGCCATGAATTTCTTTTGTATAATCTAATTAACTATAAATGACATTACTGAATAGTGCTGAAATAATTACATTTTAAGTACATATTATATCTATTTAATTCTCTACAAGTTGCCTTCTGGACTGCATTCCATTGTTGTAATTCTTCTCTACAGTAAAGTTCATGTGTATTATACAGTATGCCAAAAGTATTGAGGAAATATTTCATACAGGCTTTGGAACAGCTTTATACAGATGCACAATTCTGAGTGTCAGTTGTGCCTGGAGGACAAATGTTACTTAGCTTATAATGTCACACACTCATTACACAACAGAGTTTTCGTGGTAAACTTGGCTTGCCTCATTTTTGCAAGTTCATTCCAGTGCTGAAACCAGTCACATTTTATAATGTTTGAGTGAATTAAGTTGCATATTTATTGGGCTAAATTCTAGTTAATATATTTTATGCTATTGGAACATGTGTAATACCGTGCATCAAAATATAAAATATGACAAAAATTTTATCAAATATAATGATCATTCATATATAAATTATCTCCCAGTGAGAGGTCATATTTGTGTACACTTTGTCTGTTACTCTCTTTCATTAACAGGAATTAAAAGAGTATGGGTTGAAAATTTTTGAAAGGGTAAGTGCATTAGCAGCTTTTAGGTATTAAGGGTTAAGTATGGAATGATTAATCCATAATCAGATTTTCGTAGTTAGAGTACACACAAAATATTACTTAGAAGTTATTTGGGGATGTCTCTTCAAAATTATATTGCTTTATATAATCTACAATTCTTATATATTTCAACAACTTTTTGGTGAACCTCTTCAAGTGCCAATTGCATATATTGTTTCACACATCTGCAAGTGCACAAACTCATGGCATTGCTGTAAGCTGTTGTTCATCCAGTGCATTCAGTAATGCATTCATTTGTGATGCACTGTATAAAAGATTGTATATTTAATTTCTGGTTAGAGAAATATTAATATGGTATGTAAGAGAAAGTATCTTTGGCATATTCATGGTAACTTGAAAGACTTGGTGCTATTGGTGAGAAATAGAAATAAAAAGTGTAAGTTACATTTGTGCTCACTTGGTCTCTTTAGGTTGAGTTTATACCTAGCAACTGGTGTAAACTTGAACAAAATTACATACAAGTGAGTTCCTTGGAGTTGTGGATTTATTTTGTTTTTTCTTCTGTTTATAACAAATACAAATGTTAACTAAGGACCTGTACAGAATCGGAAAAAAATGAAAAATTGTCAGCCATTTTGAATGTCATGTACAGTGCACTCATTGAGTGATACAGATTGTTACTGAAATCTGTGAAGAATGCCAACAACCTTATATATATTTTTATCAATATAATTTTATGTTGTAGATAATTATGGGGATTGTAATACTGTAGATAAATATATTTATATTTCAAGCAGATTATCAGGTAATTATTTGCTAAAATACTCAAGAAAACTGTGCTATGAAAAGTAAATTTCAAGTATAGAATGTACTGTAAATAACACTAATATGTGAGAGAAATATAATGCTGGATGTGGTGATACCTCATTTTGTTAAAAAATTATAATGAAATTGGAATGTTGTATATTCAAAGGCTAGTTGCTTAAGTGGCAATTTTGTGAGGAGGTTGCTAAGACCAGTGATACTGAATGACAACAATTAAGGAAACCTTTATATTTGAAGTCCAACTATTTCCAAACCCAGAATATACAATGCATGTTAACATTCCCAGTGGAAAAAAACTGGTAAATCCTATTTCTTATTAAAGTTTTGAATATGCGAAGAGGTGCTTTATAGCTAATGTGTGGGGAAGCAAGTTAGCAGTGACTTTGGAGATTATCTTTTTAACAAAGGTAGCACTGCATATATTGTAACTTGTAATATTCAGGGAAATTTCCTTGATTTTTGTTAAAGTTATTAAAAAAAAACCTTTGTGCTGCTTTATCAGTTGAAATGATGGGAAAATAACCTAATCTTGGAAGACAATCAACTGAAAAAGGGTACTGGACAGAGTAATAGTAATACTGTAGTATAATTTTCACAAATAGTTTTATTGGGCCAATTTTTTTGTGAAATGAAAGGAAATGTTGATATTAGTTTGTAAAAGGGTTACATATTTAGAGTGCATAATGGATCATACATTCAAGGATAATGTAAAGAAAACTTAGATCTGATGTTAATCTTCCTATTCTTCACTTGCAGTGTAATTTTTAATTGTACTTAAAATGTGTCTACGTGACTAAGTGATATATACTATATGTATATATATATATATATAATATATATATGTATATATATATATATATACTGTATATAGTTCGAGAGTATAATTTCTTGAGAGTCCATCCATGCAGTATTTTTTGCATATTACATATACTGTGTACTGGTGTGAAGATCTTGACTCTCAGCCTCAAGCTGAGCTGTGCTACATTCTTCCCTTCAGCCACCTTAATTCCTTCACAATTCTTGATGCTCATTGTCTTCTTTCTCTCCAATATTCCAAGCAGCACAAATATGCAGGTATAATGGTTCAGGGTGAAGTATTATGAACATTCTATCTGGCCATCTTTACTTTGTTGGTGGATCTGCTGAGGAATTGCTCTTGCTTAACGACAGTACAGTATTAGATATTTCAAACAGATAAAATACATCAGTACAGTACTGCGGCCTGGGTGTTACGGGTTGACTCATTGGATTATGATTAGGTTAGTTTTATGCTATTTGTTTAATTACTGAATGCTAGTTCAGTTTCAATAAATTTATTGAAAACTGTAATATCATATTGGTAAATTGTATACAGTACTTTTTGCCTTTTTCCTCTGTGGAACAAAGAAACTATTTGACATACATAATCACAAAATAATGTTTAGAAAATTTTATTTTTATAATTTCTGATACATGTTCATCAATATTCTGCTGCATTAAGCAATTTTCATCAGGACATTAGGTAAGGGTATATGAATATTAGTATCCCAAGTACTACATAAAAGTTTCTTGTAATTTAATCTTCTCATTACTTTTGATGATGCCTAAGTAATTTACTTGACTGATCCTTTAACCCACCTGGCTCATTGTTCAGAAAGTTTTAACAGGTAGAAGAAATGTTTTGTAACATGTTTGTTTTAAAGATATTTTCAGGAGACATTTTTTTCATGGAATTAAATAATAATGGTATTCTGTGATGAACCCAACATTGATAAGAGAGTGTTCTGTTTGTGTTGTCAAGGGAACTACCTGGAAAGAGGCATTATGAGTCCCATGTATTTCTGTGTTGATAAAGAAAGACTAAGAAGTGGATTGTACCTATGGCCCCATTTTTTCCGTACGATTCCAGTAATTGTTGATCAGAAGTGGGGTTACTTTATCTGTATGACGTTGGCTAGGATTAGAATTAAAAGTCATCGCTTCTCTTGCACTATACAGGACCTCTGAGCTGGAAGCCATCTTTTGCTTTCATTTCTCCCTGCTGCTTGTGGCTCAGGCATTGTCTGAACTGTTTGGAGTGTGAAAAGATGCACAAATTTGTGGTAATGACTGGGGTCTCCTGCCTTCTCCAGGCTTGCCCAAGGGAACCACCACTACAGCTAGAGCAGTCTTTCACTTGTACTTACTGCAGAGCCTGGACCATTATAGTCTGCAAATCAATTGCTGTAAATATTGTGATGAAGTCTAAGATACTATATATATAAGCCTAACAAAATTTGGTTTACCAAACTGAAGTTAGCTATACCAGGCAGTACCTGCAGAAAGCATAATTGAAATGCTGGCTCATAGTGAGTTCATTCCACCTCGTTATTATACCATTTCTTATGCTCACTGATATGTAAATACTTTAAAGAAGTCTATTTAAACTATAAATCTGTGATTTTATTATCTTCAAGAGTCAAAATATATAAATATATCAAAGACATGGTTTGTATTGATATCCATCAATTATTAGTGAGACATATGTTTATCCATTTTTCATTATGAAGTGTATTAATTACAGTACTTTACAGTACTGTCATTTTAGATCCTTGAGACCAAAGAAGAGTGTCCATCTGCTTGACATTATAACAAATTATTGCCTATTCCCACTTACCCAAATTGCCTATTGTATTCTGCTGCCATTGCTCTCCTCCTTACTTTAAGTCAGGGTTGGGCAACCTTTTAATGCCTCGGGCCGGATGAGATCATTACAATAAGTCCACGGGCCACAGGTCAAGTGAAATGCCAAATATGCAATATATATATTTCCGTTCCAAAAATAAACTACTCTATAAGAAATTTGGAATTCCTGTTTAAATATGTGATACATGTAATTATTTCCTTACATAACAAAGAATAATTAATATGAATTAACAAACTAAGCATTAAAATGCTTGAAATCGCCCGTTAGTACCTTTACTTCTACGAAACGTACGAATTCCTTCTGCAGAGAGGCAACGACACTAACAGCATGTTACCCAGGTTGAAACAAAAAATGTAACTTAAATAGGCTACAGTTAAATACGAGATGTGTACTGTACTGTGTTTCGTACTGTTAGTAATGTAACTACAGTACAGTATACAGAATCGTATTTCACCGTTAAAACATGATATAATTGTAGAAAAAGAGGCAGGAGATCATCAACACCAGTAATTTATTGGCAGTAAGAGAAGCAGTTAAATAAAAAAGAAAAAAAATGAGATTGTTGTACTCCACACCCTGGTGATGTCAGAAAAACCCAGATTAGGTGGAAAAACCTAGGAGGGGCATCATTCAGTGATACGATAATGGTACTTAACAGTAGTGTGTGTGGTTAAGTGTATCTGGTGGACCAGGTGTCAGGCCAGATGATAAAAGCAGCTTGACTCTTGCAGACCAGATTACAATGCAAATCATGCTTGGCATCGCAGGCCAGACAATAGACTAATCTGGCCCGTGGGCCGGAGGTTGTCCATCCCTGCTTTAAGTAAACAGTTTTAAGTAAATTGTCCCAACTATACTCTTGACATTGCCACTACAGGGATGCCTTTAATTGAGCTTGGTGGATGCCTTCCAATATGATACGCTGGCAGAATCCCCCATGTTAAATTTTCTTCACTGATTAACTTTTTATATGATGTTCTTGTCTTTCACTCTTCTGCACCAATTTAAATGTTACAGCAATCAGCCACCATCAATAAGCCACACTATGCCTCAGGAGTCAGAACTAGCAGCCTCTTCTGCAACTTCAAATTGACATATGTTCCGTTCTTTCATACCCAATAATAATAATACTAACCTTGGAAAACACATCTACAAGACAGGGAATAAGAGAAAGATGAAATAATGCAATGTATAGATGTATGTATAATAATGTATAGATGCATGCAACATCTGAAAAAGTTGTCATATAGATTCCACTCTTTTCACTACTGGAAAGCAGTTATAAACTACATAAACCACTTATTTATACCTACATGTGCTTGTGAACTGTATATGAGTGGGCTGCTACATACATCTTATATAGTACAGTACTAGTTTTTAAACTGTTTAATTACATTGCACTCTCATAAAATACTCATAATAAAATTTTCTCATTTCAAACTACTGTACCTGTACAGTACATGTGTCTGTTTCTGGCTGATGATACCAGGCAATAAATATACTGCTAGATTAAATACTATCTATACCTGACAGAATTACCATGCCAATACCCATTTTGCCTTAACCCATCTCAACTGCTGTACACAATACTGTACTGTACGAGCAAAGTTAAATTAACACTTCAAGGTTCTGAGGGGACAGAGGTTAGGAAGACATTGTATTAACAAAAGCATACTGGCTCTTATATAGGGATAGTGTGTACATTATGGAGGATCATTCAGTGAGGCTGTTTACATAATAGGAAAAGTAACTACGAAAAATGTGAATGGTCACATTTGCAGATGAAGCTGGTACCGTAATTGATGATTATCATTGGCAGAATAGGAAATGGAATATGACAAGTGTAGTATTCTATGCTTATATCTCTGTATGCCAGCAAAAATGTGTGCAGTAGCCTACTTTAATTAATGGTTTGGGTTTGAGCGCCCCTTCGGATCCATGCCATTTCCTTTCCTCTCCGGCTATCCATTTTTTTCCCTTTATATTCCTTCATGCTTGCTGACCCTCTATCCTCTCTGGCCTAACAGATCCCTATAATTTCCCTATTTTGTGGACTCTTTTCCAATACCTATTCTGGAGAGTAGATATATTAAGGGATATTGCGCAGTGGTAATATCATAACCAATGGGGTTCAGAGGTGCAGCCATTACGTACTGGCTACTGTTTGACATTGGGAAGTTTTAAAAAGCACCTCGGTGACCTACCCTTCCTGAGTCTCACCCCGCCTCCACGTGGTAACCTCGGGGGACACCTCCCTATTTTTAGTTTATTTTATTTTAAAAGGCTAGAGGTGAAGCCAAAGAGGGAGGAGGTGTGGGGGCACATTAAGTTCCCCCACATATAGGTTTTAAACTTCTGTAATATATATATTTTAATGACGTATATTTTTTTTAAGTGTTATTATGTAATCCTCTTTTTCATCTTATTATTGTGGTGTTTTTTAAGAACTTGACAATGTTGATGGCCTGTGTCCCTCCGGGAATGAGCGCTGCGTTGGCCTTGCCAGCCACCAGTGGCCCCCCAATGGGGGGACGGACGGATGCGGCTAGTGGCGGGGAGGGGTCTCCAGTCTGCCCTGTGGGGGGCAGGAAAGGGGATGAATACTTGAGGGTGGTTGGGATCAATGTGAATGGAATGGTGAATGAGGTGAAAAGGAGAGAGATAGTGGTGTGTTGCAGAAGAAGTAGAATAGATGTGTGTGGGATAACAGAGACGCATGTGAAAGGATGGAGGGTGGAAGAGAGTGGGGATGGAGGGAAGAGTGTGTTGTGGGAAGGAATAGAAGGAGGTGTGGTATGGACCAAGGATGAGAGACTGTCTCTCATCCTTGGTATGGACTGGTATGGATGAAAAAAGTAAAGGGAGAGGAAAGGAAGGGTGTGCATTATTGGTGTCTGGGAGGGTGTGGAAAGGAATAGATGGGCATGGAAGGAAGGGAACAAGAATAGTATGGTTGACTGGCAAGATTGGTATTGTGAAATATGCATGGGTCTGCGCGTATGCTCCGGTGAACGCGCAGACCAAAGGGGGAAAGGCAAAAATGAAAGAGTTCTGGGATGAAATGAATGAATGTCTAAGAAAGTTTGAGAGTGGGAGGAGGATAGTGGTGATAGGAGACATGAATGGGAAGGTAGGGAATGAGAGAAGAGGAAATGTAGTTGGCAAGTTGGGTGTGAATGGGATAAATGAGAATGGTGAGTGCCTGATGGATGTGTGTGCCGAGGCAGGGTTGTTCCTCGCCAACACCTACTTCGAGCACAGATTGATCCACAGGTACACGTGGAAGAGGAGGGATGAGAGGGGAGAGCAAATGAGTTTGATAGATTACATAGCTGTGGATGAAAGGTTAAGGAAAGATGTGATGGATGCTAGAGTGGTGAGAGGAATGTTTCAGTGCTCTGACCACTATGCGGTGTTGGCAAGGATTAGAGTCAGGGCAAAATGGGAGTATGGTAGGAAGGATAGAGGGGGGAACAAGAGGGAGGTGGCAAGTGGAAGATTGAATGACAGTGAGTACAGAGAGGTATATAAGAGGAGGGTGGGTGAGGTACTGGAGGATGCAAGGCTGTGTATGGGGGAGGGAGTGGGAGTGAATGAAGTGTATGAAGTGTTTAAGGCAATAGTAATGAGAACAGCAGCAGAGGTAGTCGGATATAAGACACAGAAGAGGGGCAAGAAAGGGAGTGCTTGGTGGTCAGATGAAGTGAAAGATGCTGTAGAGAAGAAAAGGAAGGCATATAGGAGAATATTACAGAGGAATGTGTCGGAGGAAGTGAAAGAGAGGTGGAGGAGAGAATACAATGTATGTAAGAGACAAGTGAAGAGGATGGTGGGTGAGAGTAAAAGGAGAGTGGATGAGGAGTTTGGCATGAAACTGAGTGAAAAGTTTAAAGAAAACAAGAAATTATTCTGGAAGGAGGTTAAAAGAGAAAGAGGAGAAGGAAAGTCTAGTAGCGTGAGAATGAAGAGAGAAGATGGAGTTACTGTGAGTGGAAGTGAGGAAGTGAAAGAAGTGTGGAAGAGGCATTTTGATGGTCTGATGAATGGGGGGACGGGAGGGGAGGCGGTGGTGACATGCATGGGGATGGAGGCAGGTGGTAGACAACAGGGTGTACAGGGAGATTTAAGAAGGGAAGAGGTTAGGAAAGCAATAGGAAAGTTGAAGATGGGAAAGGCACCGGGGGTGGATGGGATAACTGCTGAAATGTTAAAGTGTGGGGGGGAGGTAGTGGTGGAGTGGATGTTGCTTATATGCACATTGGCTTGGAGGCAGGGAGAGGTGCCAGAGGATTGGAGGAGAGCCATAAATGTACCTTTGTATAAGGGGAAGGGAAGTAAGGAGGAGTGTGGTAGCTATAGGGGAGTAAGCCTTCTTAGTGTTCCGGGGAAGGTGTATGGGAAGGTTGTTACTGAGTGACTGGTTGATGTAACAAGGAATAAAGTTAGTGAGGAGGAGGGAGGGTTCAGAAAGGGTAGAGGATGTGTGGACCAGATATTTGCATTAAAATCAATAGTGGAGAAATATATTGGTAAGGGTAGGAAGTTGTATGCTGCCTTCATGGACTTGGAGAAGGCATACGATAGGGTTGATAGGAAAGCTATGTCAGAGGTGTTGAGAATTTATGGTGTTGGGGGATCTTTGCTGAAGGGCATTGAGGCCTTCTATGCAGGTGCAAAAGCATGTGTACGGGTAGAGGGTGATCTAAGTGAGAGTTTTAATATTGGTGTAGGGCTGAGACAGGGATGTGTTATGTCACCATCGCTGTTCAATGTATATATATATGGATGGGTGTATGAGAGAGATGAAAGCCAAAGTGAATGGCCTGGGGGTGAAGTTGAGGCTGAATGAAGCAAATTGGTCCTTGGCAGCAAGTTTATTTGCGGATGACACTGTGTTGATGGCTGAGAGTGAAAGGGAGTTACAGAGAGTGGTAGACGAATTTCAGTCTGTGTATAAACGAAGGAAACTGAAGGTGAATGTTGGTAAAAGTAAAGTGATAGTGTTTGAGAAACTGAAGTGATTGACTTTGCTGCACCTTACAGAGTGGGAGTACCAACTGAGACGAAATGTGAGATAACTCTGAGGGGTGAGAGGATGGAGGAAGTGAAGGAGTTTAAGTACCTGGGTACAGTTATGTGTAAACATGGGAGTATGGAAGGAGAAATTAGGGAGAGAGCAATGAGGGGTAGACAGGTCATAGGATCACTGGGGAGGATTATGAAGGGTAGAAGCACGGTATAATAACTCATTATACCGTGGGTAAAAGTGTGAGTATGGAAGTGAAAAGGGGACTACGAAACAGTATAATCCTGCCAACACTGACATATGCGTCGGGGACATGGACATGGAGTAGGGCTCATCAGTCTAGAATAGGTGCTGTGGAAATGAGTTACTTGAGAGGAGCATGTGGACTTACTAGGTGGGATGGAGAAAGTAATGAGAGTGTATATATATGAGAGGTGTGGTATGAGTGAGAAGGTATTGAATGTGGAGTGGTTGAGAGAGTGAAGCGTGATACATTGAGATGGTTTGGACATGTAGAGAGAATGCAAGGTGAGGAGTTTGTAAAGAAGGTGTATGGAAGTGAAGTTGTGGTACCTGGTGTGAGAAGCAGACCACCGGTTAGATGGCAGAACAGAGTGGAAGAGTATGTAAAGGAGAGAACATGAGGGGTAGAGGAGGGCTTGACCAAGTAAGGAGGGAGTGTTGGAACAGGGAGAACTGGAGGCACTTCTGCCGTGGCCACCCCCTTGGGGGGAGTCCTTCAAATAATGCCACAAAACAAAGACACCTATATTTAAGGAGCTTGTTTGCTTCGTGGCATGGTCAGGAGGAATCAGAAGTCTCCAAGTTTCATACACGATCACAAAGTCCTTAAGGGGATATATAGCACATTGTTTTGGCTGGTAAATCTGGAGCAAATGATCCCCCCGAACTATTCCAGGCAACAGGATACCATTATTTTTCTTCGACTGGGTCTGCTGTTTCCTGGCATACTTTGGAGGAATCAAGGTGCTCCAATCTATGAAAATCAAACTATCCCCTTAAATTATACGTCATATTTAAATTTTCCGCCTCTTGTCACAATCAGCTGAGTGCCATAACAGCTGACTGGTGTTGCCATATGGTGTAGGCTACAGCTGTGATATTCTTATTTATATTAAACTGTATATTAGACATTAGCGGGGGGAATTATAATAGATCATCACTTTTGTTTGGTTGAGAGAAACATAATATGAGTAGCAATGCCCCTTCAAACCTTTTATTACTGCTTTATTAGTATTTTTATTTATTTATTTTTTTTTTTGTCCCCAAGAACCGTAATTTCCAGCAGGGTGAGATGAGATGCCAGATAGATAATATCACACACTGGTTTATTCAGAACTTAATCGCTTCCGAAGCTTTCATGACTTAACCTTAACACCAATTGAGTTAAAAAGACCATCTAATACATCTACATAATTAATAAATATGTAAATAAGAAGAGATCAGCAGCCCTTGTGGGGGAGGGACTGAAGTAGCATTTACCATTGATTCACACAGTTATTATTATTATTATTACCATTACTAACACCAATCGAGTTACAAATACCACCTAATACATCTACATGATTTAAAAAATATATATAATACAGCCCTCAGAAGAGAAAATAGGCCAATAGGGAGGGGGGGAGCCGAGGGACAGAAGTAGTAGACATCGGGGGCCGGGGGGTGCCATTGATTCATACTGTCATTATTATTATCATCATTACACCTCAGTTTAGTATTATAATGGCCAGCAGATTACACTAGCCTCCAAAATGCGTCCCTCTACATGTGTACAATGGGAATCTGCTCACTGTGATAAAGGTAATACTATAATAATGTTTCTTTAATATTATACACCTCGGTAATCGGAGGGGATATCTTTTTTACCTTTCACATTTATATATTTATTTATTTATATACGCGCACACGTATTGAAATATATACATTGAAATTTGTCCTCAGTAATGTTCTAGACTATTTAAACTCGATTAATAATGGAAAAGAGTGTGTGTGTTAGGTTATTGAGGAGAAACCACAAATAGAAATAAATTGTAGCCTGATTTGAGTCCCACTTATCCAACTTATCCTAGATGCAGTGTTATTGAGAAACTGACTTAAACTTTTATATATATCGTATCTATGTCGTAATTCTTTTTATTATGGGGTGTTTGTGTTATTGAGATGCTGACTTATTCTTTTATAAATATTGTATCTATGTCTTAATTCTTTATATTGTGGAAACTCTGTGTTATTGAGAAACTGACTTATTCTTCTGTATATATCATATCTATGCCTTAATTCTTTTTATTATGGAGATTCTGTGTTATTGGTATGTGTCTCGTATAATATTTTCAACTTTGGTTTTTACATTTTACAACAACCATTATAATATCATGTATTTTCCTCATTATATACCTTTTCCCTTCTTGTATTTCAGATAAATGTAACACCAATTCATGTATCATATATTTTGATAATTATTTACCTCTTCTTTCTTATATTTCAGATGAATATGACACCAGCAGTATTTATTTAAGTAAAAAAAAACACTAGACTAAGTACAGTACAAACTACATACCCAGGCAGTAAGTGTATTGAGAATAATTTGCGATGGATAGGATAAGTGACTCGATTGACCTCCTGGTGGGTCAAGACTCCCCCGACAGTCCTCACGCCAACGTCAACCCGGCACTACAAGGGGTCGACTCAGAAACCAGCAGCGGGCACGCCTCACCAACTTCCAGTACGTGAGGGATGATCTTCCTCTCTTCTTCCCTTTTTTTTTCACCCAATGCCTGAATAAATTATTATCCATTTATTTATCTATTTTATCTACTTTACTTAATTTATTTATCTGTATACAGTATATTAATGTTAGGAGGATATTATGATCTAATGAGGGGTGTCGTGACAGATTATTACAGTGTTAAAATTATTTATCAAAATGTGATGTACTGTACCGTACTGTATATGAATTCTTTTATATTCTGGTTAGGCTTCTCTAAATTCGATAATTACTGTTTTGTATGATGTGTATTTGCATAGAATTTTAAACTTCACTTGTTATGTAATGCCAGCAAACAGAATACAGCTGATTTCTCCATACCATTCCATGGAACAGACTACAGTTCAGTATACGAGGTCTGTTTTAATGGCAAAGATTGGAGGAATTGGGCATAATGGCCTCTGAAACACCAAGAGGTTTTTAACCCTTTAATATTATAAATGGTTATGGCCAGGTATTGTATATATACTGTATTGTTATATATCCGGTACCACAGATGACCAGCCACCGTCCACTGCGCCTGAGCCACGTGTGCCTCCCATCCCTGAGGCACCCACTCCAGAGGCACCCACTGCTGACCTCAACACTTCCCAAACACCCACCCCAAGGCTGAATACTCCAGAAATGATTTCTCCTGAGCCAACAACTACACATAATGACACTGTAGATACCAACTGCCAAGAAACTTCAGAGCAAGGTTTGTAGCTAAGCTCTCCTTATATTAAGGTATATTTTATGTAGAATTACTGTAATTATATTCAGTAATGTACAAAATGTTATCCAGTAATATAAAGCATTTTACTAAGTTCATAACAAACACTATCAAGTTATTCATACCTTACAGATGATGAGTATGAAGGAAGCAGCAGTAAAGTTGGTGATGGTGGCTCTGACTCCTTTAGTAATCCTCCTCCACCAGCCCAGTTCATGAGTCACAGTCGGGGAGCCAGCCAAGCCTCCTGTGAAGCTTCCATGGGCCGCCTCTCAGGTAAGGACATGTGCCCATTTATCTGTAGATAATATGATAAGTATTTTCCTGAGTTGTATGGGTATTGACTGAATAGGATCTTGTGATGTGTGGTGCTTCCTTGTGTCACATCTTAGTTTGGAGCATTTAATACTGTAGTAGAATAACTGAACCTTAGTATAGTATCTAAAACTTGAAATTTCTCAGCAGAAATTGGGGTACTGGTAGACTTTTGTCCCGTCCCTCTCTTTCCCAGGCAGGCAGGATATACAGTAAAAGCGAAGGATGGAATAACCTGAACTGAAAATAATGTGCATATAACAGTGAATAATGTTTATACTAAGTAGTATATCTGTAAAGGCATTCAATCAGAAATAATGGTGTATTATTTCATTACCATACAGTGATTTATGAGGGAACAGAATATTATTAGTGAAGAGAAAGTGCAAATGAAAATGACCTTGGTACCATACTTTTACCAATAGATAATGGCTTATCTTATCAGTATAACCTTCTCAGACAGATGTTATTTCATATTGAAGATGTATTTAATTTCAGTGGTTTTTGACATACAAGTCAGTCACCTTTGTTTCATGAGTATGTACCTAGTACCAAGTTTATTGTTTTTTTCTGTATATAGCATAAGGTAAGGAGTCAGCGAAATGGCCTGCGTTTTTTGTGTACAGTATTTCCTTTGTCAGAAGGTTATGTCTTGGTTTGGTTTGTTTATATTTTTGTATATTTTCTGATTACAGTACAATATTAGACTTTTACAACCTGTATGGGGATGATGCTTAGCCTTGTATATATATTGTTTTTGAATCCTCAACCATGGAGAAGATTTGTGGTCTCTGAACACTCTTGTTATTGCTTTGTTTTCGTAAATGTAATCAAGAAGTGAAATATTGAAATCAGGTATTAGTGGAAGAGAAGAAAAGTATATCATATTTATGATTGTATTTCAGTAGTGGCATTGACATTGAAAATAAAATGAAGTGGAGAAAGTGAGTTTTACTGTTGAGAAGCAAATTGATAATTTATGCTGATAAGAAAAGAGTTACCAAGTACTCTGGACGTTATCTTTACTTGTTGCACAATTGAGGATTATTGCTCAGATTGTCTTCCTTGCATGTAAATATATTTTTTTTATACCATTTGTAGTTTTTATGTATACAGTAGAAGTCCTGTCTTTCGGCACCTTCGGGACCAAGTAGGTGCTGAAACATTGAATTTGCCGAATCATTGGATAATTGTCTAGCATGTGATTTTTTGTAATTATAAGTAATGAATAATTAATACAGAATGTATTTTTTTCGTATTTATTTGTGAAATACAAAAATCAAGGCGTATTTCTGATGTGTAGATGATCTGTGGCTGGGAGCGTTTCTTCATTACAGAAGAAAGATTTCCACTTGTTGAAGCCATTTTTCAATAATAAATGTTTGTAATAATAGAGGTAGGCCAAGACAAACCTCACCAAAACTTCACCACACATTCAAAAGTGACGCTCACTCACAAGGGCCGAATATAGGATAAACTCGTTGTCTGGTACACGCTACTCTTACCCTCTCACACAAGAGCCCGGCGGGTAGCTAGCCAGATAGCCTAATGGGAGGAGTTTAGTCCATGACGTCACTACACAAGATGGCTGACGATCATGACGCCCTTTTTAAAGCTGTCATGTACCGATATCTTTTGGAAAATGTGCCGAAATGTCGAATAATTATCAGAATGGGACTTTTTTTTTAAAGTGCCGTAAAATTGGATGTGCCGAAACATTGGATGCCGAAAGACTGAACTTTTACTGTATACAGTATTTCTATTACAGTACGGTGCAGTAGTGACAGAGGTAGGCTGTATAATATTGTAGAGTTCCTGTATTTTGTGGCTGAAGAATATGGTGAGTTTGATATCTTTTTAGATGCTAGAACTCAACACACATTATGAGGGGATCTTATGGATAAATAGATAAAAATAATATTGTTTTGAAAGGTTGTCTGATTGTACATTACAGGACGTGAGAATAGTCACAGCCGGGGAGCGAGCACAGATGGTTCACTCATGGATGGCTACACTTCCTCAATCATTGATAGTAGGAGGGGCACCTACAGTGAAGCTGGTACCCTCCCAATAGGTAAAGTCAATCCTTACACATGATCATATTGCCATAAACTGTTCTGCCATATATAAGTTTTTTTGTGTGGTAACTGTAACCTTTTCGGCGTTGTGACAACTATTTAACATGTGTAGGATGCAACCAAGACTGCAACCATGTAACGGGAAAGGAACCAAAAGTAGAGTATGGAGTCATTGAAGTGGAAAGCCACAACCTACTTTGGATTCATCTCCTGGTGAATTATTTAGTATCTTATTAATTTAACCTGTCTAATGCCAGGCAATTCATCAGTCTTAATATTGAGGACATTTTGCATCTTCCAATGAAAGCTTACAGGAGACAAAATAATTTTTACCTTTACTTATTTCTTAGGATCAACAATAATAGAAGAAAATGGCTGGGATAGAGAAGCTGATGAGAAAAAGCTCTCTCCTGTTGAATCTGAAGTCAAGTATGTGGACAAGTTTCTGTCATCATGTAACTGCTGTAAATCTCTACTGGGAAGCAATCACCAACTGCCTGAACACCCAACTGTTCCAGAGCTCATCCGTTACTCCCTCACATGTCCTCCTCACGGCTGGGTAAGACTTTAGGGGCACAAGTGAATGCATCTGATAGTTACATTAAAGCCAGCTCCACAACACACATATGCATAGAAATATTACCTATACTATGTAAATCTTTACCCAATAATAACTTCTCAACACAGCAAATTTTACTGTGCTACATAAACTCCCTCTGGAGGTTCTCCTCAGAGCATGGATAGGCAGACCCCCTGTAAATCCTTGCCAAATAAGGTGAAGAAAATGTTATTGTTCTTTCTTGGCCAACCCTTGAGGAAAGTTACTGTTTAAGAGCAAGGCATCTGTCCATATGAATATACAATATTTCCTACTCTCTACCTGTATTGCATCCACTGTGATGTATTGTCAGGTTGGGGAATGGCTGCTGTGGGTTGTGATGAGTCTGGCAGCATGGGGATGCTTAGTGTCCATCTTGGGAGCTACAGCACTCCCTGGAGGTAACATCTTTAGTCTGATGGTGTTGTATGCGGCCGCTCTGGCTGGGGCGGCTGGCATGGGCCATGTGGGACTGCCTCCACTCCTGGGCAGCTTGGTGGTGGGTATCCTCCTCAGCAGTGTTCCAGGCATCAATACTGTGGGACATTCTGTTGATGTCCACTGGTCCTCTACTCTCAGGTATCACATTGATGTAGACTGTTGATAGCATATTTCCATCCCTGGTCTTGGAGCTCCCCTACCCCATGGAAAAATAAAAATGATTTATTGATGATGAATTATAATTATATATGTGTCATAATTACTAGAGCTGTAATTCTCTATATATGTGTATTAGTTTTCATTATCAATGATTAGTATGGCAATACTTATATTACAGGAGCTGTGCACTGGTGATAATATTAATTCGTGCTGGTCTTGGGCTGGACCCAGTGGCCCTGAGAAAGCTGAATTGTGTGGTGTTACGCCTGGCCTTCCTTCCATGTTTGGTGGAGACTATATCTGCTGCAGTTGTGTCACACTTTGTACTTGCCCTTCCTTGGCTATGGAGCTTCATGCTTGGGTCTGTATTATTTGAATGTGCTAAACCATAAAGTGATATCTTTTAATGTCATTTTGCCTCTTTTTTTTAATAGCATTGTGAACTGAGTGATTAGGAAAGATATATCAGCTCTTTCCTACAGGTTTATCCTCATGATCTTTGTGTGTGATAGATAAAAATATGAGTATGGTAGATTGATAAACAAGAAGCTGAGAAATTTTAACAAAACTTCTTTTAGTTCCAAAAAAGTTAATGAAATCTTCAGTTATAGATTTTCCTTCAACAAAAAAGTAAAATGAGTGCGTATATTGGTCAGGTTCATCGTGGCGGCGGTATCTCCAGCTGTGGTAGTGCCGTGCCTGCTGCAGCTGGGTGAAGAGGGATATGGTGTAGAGGAAGGTATACCCACACTTGTTATTGCTGCTGCCAGTCTTGATGATGTCCTCGCCATCACCGGCTTCAGTGTCATGCTCACACTTACCTTCTCTAAGGGTATGATACTCTAACTTTGCTGTATATTTATAATATATTTTTTACTCATTGTTAACAGTTTGGTAATAAGTTTAGATAACAGTACGGCACATTTAAGTTGATATTGATATTAAATGTAATGAATTTGTTAACTATTTGTAGGCTCCTTATACTGGACCATAAGCAAAGGCCCTGTTGAGATCGTACTTGGCCTGCTGTACGGTCTAGTGTTTGGTGTACTGTGCTGGTACCTGCCACACAAGAAGAAGAAGTACAGACCGATCTACAAGTTCATTATCATGTTTGTCCTTGGATCCCTGGCTATGTTTGGTAGTCAAAAGGTAAGGAAGGACTAGTACTGTATTTTGCAAATTTAGTCTTTTGGGAGGATGTCAGAGCTAGAGAGAGATAAATACCTGTAAAGTGAGTTAAATTCCATATAGGAAGTTCTCCTTAATGCATTATCCATATACCAAGTGCATGAATTCGCTGATGCTCATATTGTAGGCTTTGTCAAATTTTCAAATTATCTGACATTCCACTAAACTTGTTCAGTCTGTAATTCAAGCCTTTATTAATGGAACTTATTCAGACTTGTTTAAGACAATTTGAAATGCATTATTCCTATCTACAAATATCTGCCCAGGGGGCTGACTTTATTCTTTTTGAATATTAGCCATTCCCCACAGGGCTAGAATAAATATTGTTGTAGGATCTGGTCACTTTCTAGTGGATTTGATGAGATCTGCCCACATGAGGTGTATTGCACCAGAGGCTTTTTTTTTTCACTGCTGTGTGGACCACCAGCACACGGGGGTGCATTATCCCTTTGCATGCAGCAGTCTAAACTCCCTCCCCCCCATGGTCCCTTCAGGGCTGGTCTCATGGACGGTGCGGCCCCACTTGTAGCTCTTGTGGTAACGTGGACTTGGGCCCACCAGTGCTGTGGGATCAAAGACCTTCCCCACAATCTCCCTAGCAGTCAGAGGCCCCCAGACTCCCTGGTCCAGTAAGCTCTGGTCCCATTTCCCTGAGATGTGCTTTGGTAGCCCAAGCATATAGGGCCAGCTCCTCCTTTATTTTAATTTGTTTTTTTTCACTGAGACCAGAGCGTACCGGGGGTCTGTGAGGTAGGAGGCCATTCTGCCCCGGGAGAACATCAACAACAACAACAACAAATTATGTTTTTTTAGTGTACCTTCCTTTACTACTACAATGCTGTATACAATAAGGCTCTTCAAAAATATGCACCATATTAATAAGATGATGAGATGCTACATATAATATTGTTACATATTCTGGTAAAATCATAATCACACTACCTGTACAAATATTTGGTGTGTATTTAGGTTAACTTGGAGAGTTCTGGACCAATAGGAGTGCTGAGTTTGGCTTTTGTTGCTGGGCTTGGCTGGAGGCGGCCTGAGAACATGGTAAGTTATATAATATGTAATGTGAATTATGCTATACAGTATCAAGGAATGCATAAGAAAATAATCTATTGATAAGAAAAACTTATGAAGTTAATTCACTGGCATCTCTATTTTGTTCTTCACTGAAAAATCCTCTTCACTCTCAGTCTATAACCTTAGATGTTATAGTGTTTCCCTTACAGTCAGTCAGTCATCATATCCATGTCTTATACCCACAGGACTCTGAAGTTGGCAACTACTACCGACAAGTGTGGCAGTTGATCCAGCCAATGCTCTTTGTACTTATTGGTGCAGAAATTGATGTAAGAATGTCATGACTAACATTTTTCAGTTTTGTCATTGTTGCCTATATAATACTCCTGCCTGATTGTGTATAAAAAAGCATTATTAACTCTTGTTGGATAGAAATTCACACAAGGATTAGCATTTTCACTTTTACGTTGTTTCATCCCAGCTCTTGGTGATGTTGCCTCTAAAACATGAACATTATTGTTTGCAGTCTTTCTTATTTAGTACATATTTAAAATCTTTCAGGATATTGGCTAAAGTTTAGGTTCCCCTGTTTCTGACATTTGTCTAGCTTGGAACTTTGGAGGTGAGCACCATTGGTTGGGGTCTGATCACTCTAGCTGTGTGCTTGAGTCTACGGGTAGCAACGTCCTTCCTTGTGGTGGCAGGCGGCAACTTCAGCGTGTGGGAGCGACTCTTTATTGCCATTGCTTGGCTTCCTAAGGCTACTGTTCAAGTGTGTACTGTGAAATATTTTAACTAATTGAAAGTATGGTTAAAGATAGTCAATAATGCATTACTTGTAAGTGTGCTTTCCATATCACAATCTCAGGACTTCTATTGTACTTTGCAAGGGATAACTGTAGTAGAAAAGTAATAAAACCTTCCTCAGTTGATATACAGACAGAGAGTGGTAGAGGCCACTGACTGAAGATGGTGCCAGTAATCCCTGAAATTGTTCAAAATAATCATTTTATCAACCATTGTGTTGTGTTTTAGTACTACTGTACCATTAGTGTTTATGACATTGTGACTCGCTGGCCTTAATGTATAAACTTCAAAATACAATAATAACAGGTTCTAATCATACTCATGTGCTTTGTTTTACAGGCTGCTATTGGATCTGAGGCTCTGGACTATGTTCGGCAGTATAATGGTTCAGATGAGAATATAGCAAGAGGGTTGCAGGTAAGTGTTTCCTGGTAGATGTCATCAATGTCATCCTATTTTTCTCGATATACAGTATAGTATTGCAACACAAATATTGTCAGTTAAACATTCTTCAATTATTTGTTCAAGAATTTAGTACAATGCTTCTATTTTAGTACAATACTGCAACACCATTATGGCAACCCTCAGGTTGTAACGATAGCAGTGATGGTGATCCTGGTGACAGCACCAGCTGGAGCTGCAGCAATAAAACTTACAGCTCCCAGGTTCCTAAAGAGAAAAGCACCCAGTACAGCCTCTTCAAATGACCCAGAATCATCAGTTTAAGGTAGTATTAAGGTAAGAAGAACTTATCAAAGTAGTGACTGGTACTTAGATGATCAGGGATATAAAACAGATATTAAGCAGGGTTGGGTTGTTGTTGTTGGGTGAATAATATTCTTAAGTCCTGTATTTGCAGTTTTATATTGTTGATGTTTGCATAGGCTTATAGGATTCACAATGTGTATACAGGATTGTAGTTTTTATCAGAAATGAATATGGCTTTGCACATCCTTGTACTAGAATTTAAAAAAAATGTTTTATATTGTATACCTTCATATTTATTATATATAGTTTCAGTTATATTTATGTAAAAATTTATGCCAGCACAGTATTATCACTGGTTTATTCTAAGTAAGGTGTACTCATTACTGTATTTTCTTTGATATTAGAAGGGACACTTCCCATAGGCATAAAGAAAGTAAGTTGTGCAATGTGAGTTACAAGAAATACTTATTTGCATTGAAAGTATCTGAATATTATCATAATGCCTAAGTGTTCCGTCGATCATTTGTAAATTTAGGATCTGTTTACAATTTTGTTACCTGGCATTACACAGCAATAATATTGAATAATTATATGCAGTTGTGGACAGTAATTTTAAAATTTTTCTGAGATCTTAGCCTGAGAACTACAGCAGGTATCACATGACCTTGATCACCCAGTCACTCACTTCAGTGGCTTATGGGTCTATTGTGCCATGATTGCCATTACCAGTCTTCATCACACCTTCTTTTGCATTTCCCCACCACACCTTCAAGACTTGGTTGGGTCGATAGTTTCAGTAACCAAGGAAACTTCACCTGACACAAACATGCTTTCAAAGTTGCAGGAGGTTTTCTTATGCCAGCCAGCCAGGTCATTCCTCAATCACTGCTGCTGTCTTCCCACACTTCTACCATGTACTTTTAATTACTCTCGGTATACAGAGGAGTAGGGGTGTTTTGCCCCAATTTCTTATAAGTTTTTTAGTGCAAATATTTTTTCTCTGATCTGTGCACATGGTATAAAGGCTGTAATGTTTTAGTGTATTAATGTAAATGCAAGTTTTATAAAATTCTCTTACCCAACTTCTTGTAATAATACTGTACTATTTTCTGTGGCAGCAATAGGTGTGTTTATTTTCTGGGTGAGAATTTCTTTCATAATATAATTATTAAGACTTACTTTTGCATCCATGTGGTAGACAGTCCAAGAAGAGAGCAGGTTGTTGCCATCAAGTTGTTTTGTATACTGTACTGGTTTTATCATTGTCTAGACACAAGTCCAAAAATGTGGTGCCTTGTAATTGTGTGTGTGTAGCTTGCCTTGTTCTTCCGCCTCACTGCCACCACTCTGTTCTTCCAGGACCTGTATCATCATCCTGTCTGCCTTATTTACTGTCAGACGCAGAGAAATGTTATGGGTTATATGTTGACGATGACCAGTACAGTATAGTATCTACATCTCCACAGACACTACCCAAAGCCATTGTCCCTTTCATTGTCAGACCCAGCCCATGACTTTTCTTGCATCTGACCCTTGCATTCAAAAACAGTAGTTGCATTACAGTCATACCTCACTAACACACAAATTTTCCTCCACAACCCTGCTGAATGTAATATTAATGGCACCAAAAAAGTGGCGATAAAATGAAGCTCTACCCTCCTTAGTACAAATATTCGTGTTATTTGAGATTTTCCACCACTGTAGAGGATTATCCCATCTGCAAAATTATACAGTGTTAAACGAAAATTGCAAACCCAAAGTGCATGTTAACTAAGGTGTGACTGAACATCATTGTATTTACATTATGGGAGGTACTCCATTTCACATAAAATCAGGTCGGACAGTTTAACAAAATTAAATGACAGTCAACCTGTGGCTTTGATGCTTGACATAAATGTTATGACAGTGTTGTGTAAGGATTTGACACTACAGTAGTGATGTATCGGATATCTGCATCCGCAGATTATCGGCATATTCCAAATATCCACATCTGCATCCACATCCTCATTAACAATGCATGTGATATCCGCATCAGCATTGGCAATGCAAGCAAAATCCGCATCCACATCCGCAGTTTGAGAATGAGGATGTGAGGATATTATTCAGCATACTGACTTACTGAGCATAGTGCAAACTGCAGAAAATTACTATGATATTCTGAATATATTTCTGAAAAAAATGTAATAATCTATGTGGATGAATGGGATTTACCATTATATTATTGGACTGGAATTCTAAAAAAAATCACGACTAACATCCTGGTAACACATAAGTTGAACTTATGTGGCTGAAATTCGTTTTTCGTAACTGAAAAATGCATATTTTTAAAACATCGTAACACATAAGTTGAACTTATGTGGCTGAAAGTTGTCTTACATAACTGAAACATGCATATTTTAAAAACATAAAATAATCCGCATCTGCATCCGCGAGGATATGTCCATCAGACATCCGTATCCACAAATACTGTTTTCTCATATCCTCATCCGCATCCACATCCGCAGATTTTAAATGTCGATCTCCTCATCTGCATCTGCATTTGCATATCCACATTTTTAGACATCCGATACATCACTACACTACAGTATAACTAAAATAGTTTGACATATAATTTTACCTCATGATAAATCATCTGTCAAACTATTTTGTTATAGTTTCAATTCCTTACATGACATTGTCATGTAAAGCGTCAAAGCCACAGTGAACTGTAATTTAATTTTGTTAAACTGTCATACCTGATATGTAAAATGGTGTATTGCACCTTTCCTTCCTTTGTATTGGACTTGAGTAGGATATTGATAAACTCTAAACAGCTATCATTCAGCTGAGGAATGATTTCATCACGTTTTCAAAGTTGGTAATCCAGCATTTTACTCGAATATATACGGAGCGGTACTGTAGCATGACACGTTTCTCATGTCTTGATAAAATGGCTCAAAGATATAGTGGAAGGAAGGTGCATCATGTTCCATCCATGTTAAGGTTTATTTTGTTGTGGTATTGAAAGAGTAAGCAAATGTAAACAGACTAAAAGTAATTGTATTTTAGCAATTATATAAAGCCACCTGTAATACAGTATACCTACCGATATGGTGGACTCTGAATATTGTGTTGATGTTGGGTAAATGGTCCTCAGAGGCTGTTTGACATGAGGTTTCTGTAAGACTTTGAGTTTGTCTACCTTTCTCTACCATAAATAGTGCAATATCTCTATCAACTATCTTAAGCCCTTTTTAGCATTACACTATTCTTCAGCCTTTTCCACGAATTGAGTAGTGCAGTGGAGGAACATGGTAAGGGACACAAGGGTTTAATTTTTTACCTAATAATTTACCCATATCACAGGTAGCGTATTGCCCTGTTAAATTGATTGAGCTACGTCATTCCTGAAAATATAGACTTGTGGGACTGTACTTACTTTGTTCCTTACCTCCTTCCACTTAGCATTTTATTTGTGCTGCTTTGGATTGTGTAAGAAATTTCATGGGCAAGGTGATGCTGTTGATGAAGACTCTATAGACAGACCACAGTGCCATTATTTCAGTCATTGTAAACTCATAGCTCATGATTTTGCTTGCATATCATCCCTTATGAAGTGTAGAAAGAAGTTTCTTGATGTCAGTTGTAGCTCATGGTGAAATTTGGTAACCTTCATTACTAAACAGACAGAGCTAAGTATTTCTTAAATGTTAGTTTCACAGCCAATGTGATTGACTGCTCTTCACCCAGCAGTGAAAACAGACTTGAAATATTCATTATCCATGGCTTATGTTTTTTATGCCAAAGTTGGTGGATGCCACCAAGTGCAAGGTATGGTGTTCTGAAGCTTCTTTATGACACAGTAGTACTGGACTACAGTATACTGTAGTAAAATAAGTATGATAATCAGTCTTGTTACTTAAGTAATGGCCATTAGCTATGCTTGCTATACTGTATGCTATTGTTTCAAGAAACAATATTTTATTGTTATTTATTGTTAAATAGTTATGTACTGTACTTAAGAGAACACTAATATTTAAAGCACAGCAGAGAGTAAAGTGCCATATTTGCTTGTACTGTAGTCACTTTTCATTCCCTGAATTGATGCAGGTTGTATGCAGAGTACTTGATTAGGTCAAAGTACTTAAGCTACATAATTAGGCTAGAAGTAATATGTAGATCATAGTATTTTCTCAGGTTTGGGTTCCCAAAGCAAGTAGAGTCATATGCCAGATGCTGACAATGACTTCAAACACAACATACAGCCATCATACTGGTTGTTGACATAGTCTGGCCTCTGACTTTGCTTGCATGTGTCCCTTATGTCTGTTGCCAGAAACTTAATTTGAATTAGAGTGATGTGCTAAATATCAAATAACTTGTACAGCTAGGTTATACACAGGGCTGATTTTAATGTACACTAAATTCCTGTAAATTAAGCTGAACAAATTGCTGTATATATTGTTGTACAAGAATGATCTTTTTAGATTTAACAATAAGAAACAAACATTAATGCTTAAGCTGAGTTATAGAACAATGTTTATATTTTATATGGCTGTTGTGTGATCGATCCCCTGCAGCCCTTTTCAGAGTACAGTACTGTCCTCTTATTTAAATAATAGACAAATAGTATCTGGAAAATTGGACTGGGATTGGTGGATGGTAATGATATAAGACTGTCTAAAGAAACAAGTTTATTCCCTCTGTCTTTGATCTGAAGTACTTCCAATGCCTGATACTTCCCTCCAAACAACTTTTAATCGCTAACTATAACATAGAGAACCCTCATTAAGTTGGAACAGTAAGGGTTATAGCCCTTATGACTTATTAAAATTTATGAAATGATGGTGTCCTTGGGGACACTACTATGATATTCGTTTGGAAATAAAGAGTAAAGTCACAGATAAAGGAAAGTCACATCAGTTTCCAAACAGGAGAATGGTGCAATACAAACAGAGGTGGACATTGTAGTAGAGTATATAAGAAGTACAGAGGTGTCAAGGTTCTCATTATGGTATTTTTTAACATGTTACCAATTAATTACTAGCATAAGATTTAGCAACTCAATGGTGAAGAATGGTTGGTAGTGCAATAAGCATATCCTGTAGTACTTATGTAGGCAATGTACAATAGTTTCTGTTGCCAAATTAAGAACAAACAATCTTACCTTCCCTTTTCATATTGTGCACTCGACCTCTGAAAGTTCTTGGTCACCTCCAGCTCAACCTATTTACCACAACGAATGCAACATGAACATTGCAAAGAAACAACAGGACCAAAAGTATTCATTATCCTTTGTCTGAATATAATTTTGGGTACAGCAAGATTACTGTTGATTGCAAATATTCTATTATACCATGTTACCAAGATATACAAATAATACTCTTAACAAGATGTATAGATAGTACTCATACATAGATTTCATAAGCTTGCATGTACCTAGCTGCCTCTAATTTAATGCTCTTCCTTTCGGGCATCCACTTTTATCCACTCATTTGATATTCTTCCATCAGTGTCTTCCTGCACTTTTTCTGGTACATACCCATTGTTTGTATATGCAGACGGCTTCCAACTTGTGTAATTCCGTGCTACAAGGTTGGTATTGGCCTGGCGCTAGAATTTTGTCATTCCTTTCAGCTGGAGTTGTATTTCCTAATCTATTTTGTATTTTTTCGGGTAATCCAATTCAGTAATATTCACTGTTATGTTATAGAATATGACTATGCAGTGTTTTTTAATGCCTGATTTCCTTCTGGTAATTGGTGATATAGAATATTATAAAGTAGGATAATATTAGTTAATGTGGTTTGTGTCCACTTAAAGGGAAACACGTAATAAAAGTCATATTGGTATGACTCATCATGTCAGAAGATGTTAATACTGTGCAATCTGAAAACAGTGATACTGTATATCATTAATGAGGGGCAAACACTGTAATAGCGATTTGCCTTGGTGCTCATCTCTGTCACATGGGCCGTTGAGCCTGTGTAGGAATGTAGTAACCCACTATCCTGGTCACAAGGACACAGTATTGTATAATCCAGGTTACCATAAATACCTTCACGGGATGTTACATTACCCTGGTTACTCATTTTATCAAAGAACCCATTGAGAGAATATGAATAATTTGTTTCTCAATGTAATGCAGCAAAAAAAACAAAACAGTACAAACTATACTGTAATTGTTAATGGCCAAAATTATGTTGTGTAGTCAGTTTCTGTATGTTAATATAAATTTGTATACACTATTTCCTTAGAATGGTTGATGTTATAGGAACTGTTGACAATATTAACTTTAATGACGCTAATAGTGATGGAGTGTGTGATGCTGTGAAATACAGTTTGCTTAATACTTTTTTTTACAGTTTCTAGTAGTGTACTAACTAATACTACAGAGAAATGAGAATACCCTTGTTAAGGCTCATCCAAGGATAATGTACATTGGCACGCCATTATTTGTATGTAAATTTGTCAGTTTTGAATACTCTAACACACTACTGTATTGTACTTAGCTGCAATGCTGGAACTCATCCAGTAGCCTCAGATTATTCAAAGCAGGCCTGCAATTTCCTGCCATTATTACTACTGCTGAAAATCATTGTTCTCCAATTTCTGTATATTATGAGTTCTAACAAGGTTACCTCACTCCTACAGTAGTCCTTCATTATAACATGAATACAGCACAGTACTCGATATACTGTATTAGGCTTGTCATTCAGTGTAGGACTGTTATATTTAAGTCTGCATGGAATTAAGCTACAAAATTCTGGAAGAACATTTCAAGGTTTGAATGAAGTGGTGGATAGGAGTACGAGTTCATATTATAAGGAGGGTTTACTATATTTGCACAGCAGAAGCATTAACTTGTACTTTATTAGTAAGATTCACCCTCCATACATCCACCTACATTCGTGAAGAAGCACTTTGAATATTCTACTGTAAGGATTTTTTTTATAATGCTGACATTAGAAATGGCCTTAATATTGTTACAGTAGGTGTAGCTCCTAGTGCTATATGCAATACATTGCAAGTTTTTTTTAACCTTGGGGAATATATGCTGATCCTCTCCTCTCACTTGAGTTTGTAGTAAACACACAGTATTGCAAATAAAAAAAAATTATCCCAAGCATTTTCACTGTTATACATATAATTACTCTACCAATCCATGTATTAAAGGTCAAAAATGAGCTTGAAGGGACCTGGTGTATTTTCTCCAGGTTAAAATTAACATGCAAATTTGAATACTCTTAAACCTTCAGGTGATGAATGTATAAAAGATATAACTTATCTTGGTATAAAACATAAAATATTGTGGATTAAGGGTCATTGTTGATTAACCAAAGCCATTAATTATGCTTATAGGATAATAAAATTAGAAAATAATTGTGTATTACATCATTCCTTTATGTCTTTACACCGTTACATTTGTATTTATTTTAATGTATGATATCTGAAGAGTTTGAGAGCAGCTGACTCACGAAAAGTGCAAATGCTTTCTAAAATTACGAGTGTATTAAATTGTTTTGATTGAAGTAAGTTTAGGTGCTATATAATGCCCTTTACATCACCTGCTGAACATCCTTTGGCATAAAGTCTCTGGCCTGGTGCTAGTTTCTCCCTTATTATTACTAATAGCCTTTGATTGTGATGAATAGAGAACATGATTTTATGTGAATGATGAACAAGAGAAAAAAATGTATGAATAAGATGATCCATTTCAGTGGTATTTAGTGTGAAACAATAAATCCATATGATACTAATCCATCCACAGTGAGAAATTATCTATAATCTATGGAGAAATCATTCTGGATAACAATATAATCCTAACTCGATACAGTAATGCCCATGCCACTCCTATGTTCAATACCAATACTTAACCCACTTTTTATATGCAGACCTGACCAATTTATCAGCTGGGTTAGTGTTGCCATTGTATCTGTCCAGTGCTAGATTGATAAGCAAGGGTAATACAGCTTTATCTTTCACCTTCTCTGCTGACCATTGCATTAGATTCTCCAGCTGTTGGATTAAAGAAGGGTCAGCAGGGAGATTGGTTTGCCCATGGTGATTGAATGCTGTCTCACTTCCCTTTTTATTGGTATTGTTATGAACATGATAAAGGAGTGGTCCCGGAGTAGATGTCATCAGCTGCTTGTAAGTGTATCCAGAAAAGAAGGTGGGGGGATTGTGTTCAGTGTAGGAAATATATGAGGTAGATTCTGCCTGGTCTGGATCCTTGTATGGTCCTACCAGCCGTCGCTTTCTAAGACCAACATTTACATCAAACTCGTTGCCAAGAAGAATGGGGATGGTGGAGAGCATTGTGGCAGCAAAGGCAAACACCATCATTTCATTTTGCAGGTTCCCATCAGAGTCGAGTAGGTTGGCCAGGTCGAAAAAGTTCATTCTCCGTTTTCTGGACAGGAAGGATGCTGGATGAGTAAGAAGAGGTGGCGAGGCTGCAGGACCCATATTGAGGCTGCTAGCAACATCTATGTCATTAAAAGACATTTTTCCTGATAACCAAACCCTGTAAGTAATTAATGCATTTTATTAGTCAAATGAAAATCAAAGTCTTAAGTTAAATGTACTGTATTATGTACAGTACATTACACATTATATTCATGTTTGTTTAATGCCATATGGTACAGAGTTATGGGAGAAAATGCAAAATACAATTACAATATAATAATTATAGTGTTTTAACATTCATTTTCAGTCTGTGATCGAATTCAAAGTGCCAGTTGGTCAGCAATTGGGTATGATGAAAGTGAATAACAATACATGGACTGTATAGCCTGCATGTAACTGTTGATTATGACTTGTAGTCATCCTTAATTATATGTTAATAACACTTTGCATTTATTCTCCCCTCCCTCAGGAAAGCCCAAATGATTTCCCTGTGGCTACACATGTTTAAGTAACTGTATATACCTGTTTGTTTTTTTGCAGGATTGGAAATTTATAATTTCTTGCGTGCTGCCGGGCAAGACTTTTGGCAAAGATTTTAGTGGTGCCATCTCTAACATTCACCTGTAGTTTTCAGAACATAACACCTTAGTTCCAGTCAGGTTAGTTATATTTTCTTTGGAAGTTTGTACTGAGAAATAGAGAAAATATTAAGGGACCCTTTGATCGCGTATGAGACCTGGTGGCTTCTGATTCCTCTTTACTCTGCCACGAGACAAGCTCCTTTAATGTAGCTGGTGTTTCGTGGCAATGTTTGAAGGATTCTCTAACCCCCAATTTTCTGACTACGTCGCGAGGGTCCGTAATGAAAACCGAGAGGGGTTTCTTGTGTAATGTAATTCTTTTGTAGCATTGCTCGAAGTGATTTATAACCGGGTTATAAAAGAGATCTATTCATAAGAGACCGAAGGCAGCCCCAACACCAGTCACACAGGACCTTTGGGTTAGTCATAACGGGATACTTTATCGCTCTGCTGTTGTCTAGGAAATGAGGAACAGTCACTAACAGAATAAGTCGCTCATTAAGTGAATGAAAGTGAGCCATTTGAATGACTCTTATTATGAACCAATATTACTGTAGATCCTATTTCCAGGCTTATCTTGGTCTTCTTTCATCCTCAAATTAGATCAATGTTCTTTCATTTGTTCTATTTCGTTCGTGCTTACTGCCCTTCCTCTCTTATGTCCCTCTTAATTTGCTACAACAGGGTCCTTCTACCAGGCTATTAATTTGCTCGATCTTCTTTCATCCTCAAATCAAATCAGTGTCCTTTCTTTCGTTCTGTTTCATCCGTGCTTGCTGTCCTTCCTCTCTAACTCCTTAATTGTCCCTCTTGCTACAATAGGGTCCTTCTTCCGAGCTTAATAATATTAGCTCGATCTTCTTTCATCCTTAAAATTAATCAAATCAGTGTCCTTACTGTCGTTCTATTCCGTTCGTGTTACTGTCCTTCCTCTACACTCTTTCCATCTTTCTTCCTTCTTCACCCTTCAGGAGTTCAGGGTGAGGGTGACGTATGGTAGGCTGGTGACGGGGATACAGCTATTTAAGGTGATGTATAGAACGGAGTTATGGTGGCGTGGAAGGAAACCGCAAAAAATAACAGTAACGTCTGGTGAGCGGTGAGCAAACTTATGGTAGAGTAGCGGTTCCTGTCAGGTCATTCACCCGGCCGTCACCCCTTCCCTTCCCTTCCCCCTATAGCTTTAGCCTGCCATTCGTTGCTATGGGAGATTTTTGGGGTGGAAATTGGGGGAGGGGCTACTGGC